>CM055123.1:212229515-212367015 GCA_029206835.1 Rana muscosa | reverse complement strand
CATTTATTTGTTACCAGGGAGCCTTCCATAGACCAGATTATTATTATTTTATTTTTTTAATGAATAGGCTACAATTTCCCATGCTTCTCCAATGCCTTGTTTGTTTCAATCTCAGCTGTTACCAACAAATTTTAGCAGAGACCAGGTCCATTTCTTTGGTCTCAGATTTTGCAACAGGTGGCAACTTGCCTCTTTAATGACTGACATGTATCACAGATTCAATGGCTGATTAAATGCATGCAAGGAACCGATGGGATGCAATTACATACAGATCTTGTATACCCTTCATATATTAATAATTAAAAAACTATGTGTTGACGGCCTACCTCTTATGGAGCTGTAAATTGGTCACATGCATTTGGTATAAGGTCTGGTTCACACCTATGCAGTTTGCTTTTAAACTGTTCATGCAGTGCATTTAGCGTTTTTTTGAATTCTTTACGTTTATTTTTTGGGGGGAGATGCGTTTGGTGTTAGGCAGATTAAAAAAAAAAAAAAACCCCACACACAAAAAAATAAGAACACTGCATCCGTTTCTGCAGCGTGTCCATTGAACCAAAAACGCACCATGGCACATTTAAAAAAACACACTTTCCAAAACCGCTGCAGCTGAAAAAAGAAACAAAAAATACAACCAGTCTCCATATAGAGTGTGTAGGTGTGAGAGCTCTCTCTCTCTCTCTCTCTCTCTCTCGTGTTGGACAGAGCCTTCAGCCCTGCGTAAGCTCAAACTTGAATGACTCAGAGCTTACACAGGGCAGTTTTTCTATTGCTGATAGTTGCTAAATTAAGTTGCAGGGAGCAAGGGGAAAAGAAAAAAAATAAAATAAAAAAAGGGGGGGGGGGGGGACAGACAACGACGCATGTTCAGTAGTGGGGAAGGAAACGAAATTAGGCCAAGTTTATACTGAAAGGAGGTTTATGGAAGGGACTTTTGGCAAGGCACCACTGACAATAAATCTTTAGACACTAATAAAATACATGCAACAGTAAATGCAAAATTTGCACAGGATGATAGGACTTTCTTCATACAAGGAAAAGCTCTAGATCCCAAAAAGTTTACACCTGCGGTAATAAAAACAGTGGTTGAGCAACAAAATTTTACTGCTCTCCTTTAAGGGGGTAGTAAACCCTCGTGTTTTTTCACCTTAATGCATCCAAAGCATTAAAAGGTGAAAAAAAATTCTGGCAGTCACCGGCCCCCCAGCCCCGCCGTTTAACTTACCTGAGCCCTGTATTTCCCTCGGCAGAGACGCAATGTCCCTCTCTGCACGGGGTCCAGGCTCTTGATTGGATAGATTGATAGCAGCACAGCCATTGGCTTCCGCTGCTGTCAATCAAATCCAATGATGCGGGGGCAGGACCGAGTCCAGCATTCGTGTCTATGGATGCAAATGCTGGACTCGGGAGCGCGCCTGCAATTTAACCCACGAGAGAGTCACAGAGACCCCAGAAGTCGAGGATCGGGGGGCCCACACTGAGATATATAGATTTATTCACAGATCACTATGAATGAACTACAAGTCCCATCCTCTACTGCAGCAGATGGACTTGAAGTATCAATTTACTGAGTGCACTGATCAGCACTCTCATAGCTCATTTACACTGCCTACAGCTCAGGAACGGTCTGCGTGTACAGAGGTATGGGGCAGAGAACTCTAGGCAGTGTGTGCAGGAGACTGAGATTGTACCCATGATCCACCGATCGTGGGTGCAATGCTCTGCAGGTGCCTGTCAAACACATAATAAAGGCACATTTTTCCCCCCTCAAGATATGTGCATTTATTTTATTTTTTGGAAAGGTGAACTTGGCCTTTAAAGTGAAGGTACAGTGAATTTGTACATGTTTTTGTTTTGACAGGAGCTCATTACGTATACATATTTTTTTTTCCCTTCTAGTTAAAATAAAATACTGCATATTTTTTTATTATTTGTTGTAGTAGAGAAAACTTGCTGATGGAATTCCACCAGTTTTTTGAGGCAGCTTAGCCCAAGGCTGAACACATTTGACTTTGCACAGATGACATGACAGAAGGTCAGTGTTAATAACCAAGTGAAATTCTGAAGTTTTAACTGGATAGAGAAGGATCCTCTCCATATAAACAAGTCAGGACACCGAAAAAAACAAACATATTGCAAGTTCCCATGCGGAACAGGTTTTTAGCATTAGTAAATTAAATAAAAATTGCTTACTTGCTAAAAGCAGACACGATAATGCCACAATATGCAGCTGTTGGATAGAAATATCATATCTGTCCATGAAGAGGTCCAGCAGGTACACAGCGAGGTGGCGAGCAGTCGAACACAGTTTAAACCGATTGCTGACAATAGCTATCAAGTCTGCAAAGTAGCGTCTTAGGTTCAGCTGGGGAGACTGGCCTTTGTAGGACGGAAGCTTCAATTCCTAAGTAAACAGAGACAGCAAAAAGGTAATTTGAGCTTTGCAGACAACTGGAGAGAATACATTAACCTCTGTCACACAGATCTTCCTGGCATTCTTGTACAGTAATTAACACAAAAAGTTTCCATCCATATTCAGTTCCATTAGATGATACTTATATATTTTTTTATTATTTTTAGAATTCTAAAGCTACTGCAAAAAATTTTTTTTACCTTAATGCATAGAACTGCTTTAACTAAAATGCAGGTAGTGATCACCATTTAACACCTTTATGAATTGAAATGTTCTTTTAAATAAAATGTATCTTAATTAAAACTAGCACAAGTATCTAATATCAATGCAATACACTACAGCTTTGCCAGAATACCAATCAACAGTTTGCACTTGCTTACATCAAGAGAGAGAGCGGAGCATTAAAGAAGAACTTCACCGTCCAAATGAAATTACTCTACTTACCTTTACTCTACTTCTTGAGCTTAAAAACATATTTACTAGTCCAATGGATCCGTTTTCTTCCGCCCTGCTCTCCTACTCCAGGTCCCATCCCACCCCTCCATCTTTGTGTTTGACATCACCGGGAGTCAGCCGTCTCTTCCTGGTTCCATTGACATGGTGGCAGATCTCAGCACATGTGCGAGAGCTGGTGTCTGTTTACATGAACAGTGTGTAATGCTTCCTGGGATATCTGACGTCAGCATCCCAGGAGCCATGAATGGTGGCAGGGTACAAGGCAAGATGAGTACAATTTTTTTTTTTTTTTTTTTAAAAGTGTACGCATGCATATTTTTTTTAAAGCGGAGTTCCACCGAAAAAAAAAAAAATTAAAAAGTCAGCAGCTACAAATACTGCAGCTGCTGACTTTTAATATATGTACTCTTACCTGTCCTGGGCACCCACGATGTCAAGTCCCAAAGCCGATTTGTCCCTCGGCTTTCGGGTGCTGCTGCCGCCGCCATGTTCGGTAAGGGAATCAGGAAGTGAAGCCTTGTGGCTTCACTTCCTGGTTCCCTACTGCGCGAGTCGCGCTGTGCGATCCCACTGGTCCCTGCTGTCTTCTGGGACCTGTGTGTCTCCCAGAAGACAGCGGGGGGGGGGGGGGGTGGTGGAGTAGGCGCCGGATGTGGCGTAGCTCACCGCAGTGATCTATGCCTGGAAGTGGGAGCAAATACCTGTATTTACACAGGTATCTGTTCCCTAGTCCTCCCCCCTCAAAAAGGTGCCAAATGTGGCACCGGGGGGGGGTTCCAAAAAGTGGAAGTTCCATTTTTGGATGGAACTCCACTTTTTTTTTTATGTTGGGGGGGAAAAAAAAAATTAAGTCTCCTCCCCCCCCTCCTTTAAAAAACACAGAGCAAAGGGGAGAGGATTAAATTGCGGCAAAGTAATTTGAGTCAAGATCTGCTTTACTCCCATTAGTTACTGCAGACAACTAACTTTGAGACACTAATCAGGCCTGTAGTATTAAAAAAAAAAAAAAAAAAATTAATAATAATAATAATGATGAAGAAGAACTACATTAAATCTGGGGCGAAATCTCTCTGGACACAAAAGAATGATCAAGAGTTTTAATTAATAAAAACGACTCAAATATATTATTTTTACCATGTATTGCTCCAAGTTGAAAATGATGGAGTTAAAAGAAAAATGCAGCAACCAATCAGAAGGCGGGTGGTAGAGAAGGTAGCTTTTGGCAGCCAACTAAAACTATTACTTGTATTTTAAAAAGACATCAGTAAATAGTACTTGTACCTAGGCAACAAACGCAGCACAATGGGTGCACTCACCACACACACACACACACACACACACACACACACTAGGTCATTGTTCAAAATATATATCAACATTCGACTCATCCTACACATGCACAGTACACCAAAATTTCCAACAAGCACCCCCTTATATTTTAGACTTGAAAATGTCTGGGAGGTTCTAATTGAATTGTGCAGATTATAGACATGACTCTGCTCTACAGAACAACAATTCATCAAATTAATGTGAGCAACCATATCCACTCTAATGGCTGCTAGACCAAATGAAGTGCCGGGACTGAGCACAATACTTTATTTTCTATTGAATGTAAATGAGTATTTACTGAAAATAAGGAGCTATATTTCCAAAACTTAGCAATAAGGATGAGCAGCAGACCCTCAACCACCCTGAAAGGGGACACTTGTAGCAACACAAGAGGCTTTTGCCATCGCTGGCCACTTTGCTGTTTTAAAGGAACACCCCCACCCCCCCCCTGCTGTTAAATAACAAAAGGGATCTAAACCATGAAAATCTATTTGTGGTAGCACCCCAGAGCCTGCTCAGAAAGTATTTTCAAACACATATGCCCTAAAGGAAACTGCCGGCTCCCTGCTACTTAACACCGGAGTGTGAACAGAGGCATGGGGAATTGACCAGCTGGCTTCAACTTGGAGCAGCCAGAAGACCTACAAGACAATGCGACACCAAGGATCTTCCCCCTTGAGCAACATTGCAGAAAGAAGACCAAAACCACAAGCCGTTCAGATCACCTCTGCCCCCCACACTGCCATTAGAATAAGTACAAAAGCAAAATGTGTCAAAGTTAAATTACAAGAAAAAAAAAAAAAAAAAAAAAAAAAGAATTTTTGATTTGTACATATTTTAGTGTAAAAAAAAAACAAAAAACAAAAAAACAAAAAAAAACAACACTTTTTTTACATTGAATATGTACAAATATATGATTTTTACATATTTTAGTATTAAAAAAAACAAAACAAAACAAAACACACACACATTGCGCATGATATATATATATATATATATATATATATAGATCTCTCATTTATAAAACCAAATACCATACTTTCTATAATGTCATATTGTCACTTCTGTAATGGTTTTAATACTTGCTTAGATACTTTTAAGGGGTTTTTAATAATAAAAAAAAATTGGGGGATAATGCAAAATATGCTACTCTTCAATTAAACTGGTATACAATAAACAGTGATATGGGGACAAGTGTTACATTCCTCCTCCTCCCCCCAGAAGTTGCAGTAAAGTTTAAAACCAACAAATCTAGCCTGTAAATGTTAAAAGTAGGCAAACTGATGACAAATGGTTGCATTTTTTTTATTTTACAAGTTGCGGTCGAGTTTAACGCTACCAATAACTTGTAAATGTAATAATAATAATAATAATAATAATAATAATAATAATAATATTATTGGCAATACAATTTTGATTTCTCAAGTTTCAGTTGGAGTTTAATACCAACAATTATAGCAACTTGTGTGAAATTGGAAAAGCTGGCGATACAAATGGAATAATAAAAAATAGGAAAGTTGGCGACACAAACGGATACGATATTTCTTTTTTTCAAGTTGCAATAGTTTGATGCCAACAATAACTAGAAAACGTTATTAGGTAAACTGGCAAACCCAAATGGTTACAACTTTTTTGCACGAGTTTAAAAACTCTATAAAACTTATTTTAGGCAAGGTCATAAAAATAAAATTCTACTCCCAACCCATGGACACTACAGATTACAGGAGGCCATGAACTCTCAATTGATAAAATTGGATGAAGTGTCCCCTTGTATTGCATGGGACCCCTACAACCTGGGGGGGAGGGGGTCTCTCGGATTTACCTTATAGCGGAGCGCTTGGTGGATATCGGCAGCCAGTTGGCCCTTCCACCACAAGCCTTCCAGCTCCATGGCCCGAGACGTCAGGAGGTCCAATACCGGGAGAAGAAGTTGTTCAGCCTGGAAGAGAAGGCGGTCAGTTGAGTTTCCTCCATGAGATATAAAGGGCCGGCCCCTGAGAACTTTCCATACAAAGGGCCCGGCACATCATCAGAACACACTCTCCCCGCTCTCTTATTTGCACTTAATTAAAATCCCAACAGAGGTTAACCCTTCCCTCCCCGGCACATCTCATTAATGTGGTGATGAGAAGGAAGGAAAGGCCAGCTAAGGTCATTGGGAGGAATGATGGGACATTGGATCCAACAGGGACCTTTAATAATCTTTTTTTTTTTATAATATATATATATATATATATATATATATATATATATATATATATATATATATATATATATATACACACACACAAAGTAAACAATGATTCCCTCCAGTGTCCAATCAGATGGAAGCATTGCAATCACATGGTTTATATAAAGATCTCACTGATATTAATGTAAAATGAAATTTTCCAGGATGAGCTCAGTGATTGGCTGAGCAGCTTGTTATATGATAAAGTCCCATACAGATACAATAATAATGATGATGATGATGATCCGGTGATGTATGGAGCACCTATGTCATGCAATGGGCTGTGCAGAGGGGGGTGATGTCCATGGAGGTTCCCAGGCTGCAACCAACAAAGCCCCCCCCCCGGCACACTCACCCCCCGTGAAAGTTCCCCATCCCTCCCCTTCCCCCTCCGACCGACCTCGCTCACTAATCAGCTCCGGATCGCCGCTCACAGCCCAAGTACATCTCGTCCACCCCGTCACCGATCCCCCCTGTTCTGCTGGCGGCCCCGTCCATCAATCGGCCAGGCTCTCCCCATCCATTGTTAAAGGGCCGAGCTTCACTGACTGTATACAAAGCCTACGCTCGGACCCATGCCGCTGGAGGCCTCCGCCAATAGCAGGGCAGCTTTCAGCACGGCCTTCTGGCGTTCACCAATCACTGCGCGCCTCTCAGATTGGGTATGCGGGCGAGGAAACACGATACCCGCCCTCCGAATAAGTTTGGCTCTTCCAGGATTCCGTAGCCGGATTGGACTCTACACATCTGGCTACGTCACGGCTTGGGGCTGAGGGATGTACAGGCGGGGGGCGTGGATTGGGCTGGGGAGGCATAGAGGGAAGCAAAGGAGGGAAGTGGCTTGGGCAGGAGATATTCAAGTAGGGGGCGTGGAGCAGCAAGGTCACGGAGTGACTTGGGCTGGGTAATAGGCAGACAGGAGGCGTTAAGGACACGCCCCTCTATCTCTTTACGCCCATGCCTGCATATCCCCGTCCCAAGCCATTCTCTTCCATTGTTTCCCTCCACGCCCCCTGCCTGCGCAGGCGTGGCTTAGGCTGGGGTTGTGCAGCCAGCAGCCGTGGGCGGGAAAAGAGGGGAGCGACATGGGCGCTGCCGAGGGGCGTGGACGGAGGCACAGAGAGGCGTGGTATAGGGTGAGAATGTGTAGTCAGGGGGCGTGAAGGTACACAAGAGAGGGAGGTGGCTCGGACTCAGTCAACGCCCCCAGGCACTGAGTGTGCTGGAGGCTGGGCGGGGTTGGAGGCGGGGTTTGTTTCCAGCTAGAGAGGCAGCTAGTTGCACTGTGATAAGAGAGGGCAATGCAGGTCATGTGGGGACAATTCATTCACAAGGTGGTCTGGCTGCTTCACTTCAAAGAGATATCTTCAGTGCCCATCTCCAGAGGAATCCCTACAGCCTCCTATAGTCTTTATAATGTTCAACTCTATATGATATTACAGAGTAACGGTCATTAGATGTAGTGCCTGCATTGCTTTACATTTGTCAGTCTTTTTTTCCTTCATTTTAGTCTGCTGATCCTGCCAACCATACACTTCCTGTCCTGCAGTGACAACACCCACTGTACTGTATCAGCCGTGTCACCCAAGGGCAGAAAGCATGCCGATGTGCCATAGAGAAATGGGTCAGCGCAGGCACAGTAACAAAAGTCACTCAAGCTATGTTGATCATATAAAAAAAAAAAAAAGAAGAAGAAAATTGGAACTTTATATGAGGCGACGGCTATTGCAATACCATATGATATGTTGATCCGCTTGGCATGACGTCAACACAGCGAATGCGCAGATCGTTGGAAGCATTATCCGACGCTATGCAAACAGCGGGGGACGTAGTTGTCAGATTGAGGCTCACTGTTGCGGGGCGGGTTGTGGATGTGTTGAACGGCGGGTTTTGTGTGTGTTGCAACTCGCCCTTACACAAAGCAAACCCGCCCACAACACAGACAAAACCAATCCTTCAGCACACGGAAAACCCGCCCACAACACAGACAAAACCCATCCTTCAGCACACGGAAAACCTGCCCCGCAACACAGACAAAACCCATCCTTCAGCACACGGAAAACCTGCCCCGCAACACAGACAAAACCCATCCTTCAGCACACGGAAAACCCGCCCACAACACAGACAAAACCCATCCTTCAGCACACGGAAAACCCGCCCACAACACAGACAAAACCCATCCTTCAGCACACGGAAAACCCGCCAACAACACAGACAAAACCCATCCTTCAGCACACGGAAAACCTGCCCCGCAACACAGACAAAACCCATCCTTCAGCACACGGAAAACCTGCCCCGCAACACAGACAAAACCCATCCTTCAGCACACGGAAAACCCGCCCACAACACAGACAAAACCCATCCTTCAGCACACGGAAAACCCGCCCACAACACAGACAAAACCCATCCTTCAGCACACGGAAAACCCGCCAACAACACAGACAAAACCCATCCTTCAGCACACGGAAAACCCGCCCACAACACAGACAAAACCCATCCTTCAGCACACGGAAAACCTGCCCCGCAACACAGACAAAACCCATCCTTCAGCACACGGAAAACCCGCCAACAACACAGACAAAACCCATCCTTCAGCACACGGAAAACCCGCCCACAACACAGACAAAACCCATCCTTCAGCACACGGAAAACCCGCCCACAACACAGACAAAAACCATCCTTCAGCACACGGAAAACCCGCCCGCAACACAGACAAAACCCATCCTTCAGCACACGGAAAACCTGCCCTGCAACACAGACAAAACCCATCCTTCAGCACACGGAAAACCCGCCCACAACACAGACAAAACCCATCCTTCAGCACACGGAAAACCTGCCCCGCAACACAGATAAAACCCATCCTTCAGCACACGGAAAACCCGCCCACAACACAGACAAAACCCATCCTTCAGCACACGGAAAACCTGCCCTGCAACACAGACAAAACCCATCCTTCAGCACACGGAAAACCCGCCCACAACACAGACAAAACCCATCCTTCAGCACACGGAAAACCCGCCCACAACACAGACAAAACCCATCCTTCAGCACACGGAAAACCCACCCACAACACAGACAAAACCCATCCTTCAGCACAAGGAAAACCCGCCCACAACACAGACAAAACCCATCCTTCAGCACACGGAAAACCTGCCCCGCAACACAGACAAAACCCATCCTTCAGCACACGGAAAACCTGCCCCGCAACACAGACAAAACCCATCCTTCAGCACACGGAAAACCCGCCCACAACACAGACAAAACCCATCCTTCAGCACACGGAAAACCCGCCCACAACACAGACAAAACCCATCCTTCAGCACACGGAAAACCCGCCAACAACACAGACAAAACCCATCCTTCAGCACACGGAAAACCCGCCCACAACACAGACAAAAACCATCCTTCAGCACACGGAAAACCCGCCCGCAACACAGACAAAACCCATCCTTCAGCACACGGAAAACCTGCCCTGCAACACAGACAAAACCCATCCTTCAGCACACGGAAAACCCGCCCACAACACAGACAAAACCCATCCTTCAGCACACGGAAAACCCGCCCACAACACAGACAAAACCCATCCTTCAGCACACGGAAAACCCGCCCACAACACAGACAAAACCCATCCTTCAGCACACGGAAAACCCACCCACAACACAGACAAAACCCATCCTTCAGCACAAGGAAAACCCGCCCACAACACAGACAAAACCCATCCTTCAGCACAAGGAAAACCCGCCCACAACACAGACAAAACCCATCCTTCAGCACACGGAAAACCCGCCCACAACACAGACAAAACCCATCCTTCAGCACAAGGAAAACCCGCCCACAACACAGACAAAACCCATCCTTCAGCACAAGGAAAACCCGCCCACAACACAGAAAAAACCCATCCTTCAGCACAAGGAAAACCCGCCCACAACACAGACAAAACCCATCCTTCAGCACAAGGAAAACCCGCCCACAACACAGACAAAACCCATCCTTCAGCACACGGAAAACCCACCCACAACACAGATAAAACCCATCCTTCAGCACACGGAAAACCCGCCCACAACACAGACAAAACCCATCCTTCAGCACACGGAAAACCCGCCCACAACACAGACAAAACCCATCCTTCAGCACAAGGAAAACCCGCCCACAACACAGACAAAACCCATCCTTCAGCACAAGGAAAACCCGCCCACAACACAGACAAAACCCATCCTTCAGCACACGGAAAACCCGCCCACAACACAGACAAAACCCATCCTTCAGCACAAGGAAAACCCGCCCACAACACAGACAAAACCCATCCTTCAGCACAAGGAAAACCCGCCCACAACACAGACAAAACCCATCCTTCAGCACATGGAAAACCCACCCACAACACAGATAAAACCCATCCTTCAGCACACGGAAAACCCGCCACGCAACAGCGAGGCAGAATCTAAAAAAGGAAGTACGGTCGTTCTGCCTCCGGCGATCTGCGCATGCGCTGTGTTTACGTCACGCCAGCTGATCAACATATCAGCTGGAGTGACGTTTGTTACTGCGCATGCACAGACACATCAGGGGCATTTTTTGATGGGTGGCATTTCTCGATAGAACACTGGGACTACAGAACACCTCTCTCTACCCATCTCCATAACATGGAGGCAGGAGTTTTTTATCTCACAGAAGTGAACTGGGAAGGCTGATAACATTAATTCAGATGAGTGTAAAGGAAGTTACAGGCACCCCGGATTTCTGGCAAGACCAACAGGTCATTTTCCGTACCAATAAAAAGAAAACAAAAGCAGCCAACACATCTATGGACAGATAATCATCCGTCTTCTTGGATTTAGATGCATTTTATTGTCATTTCTGTCTCCCAGTTGGGATCCTGCTTGTTTATCTTAATAAAGGGGTCCCTGTGTGGCCCCCAAAGGCCATTGGTGCTGGGTCTCAGTAAATCAAGGCTTTTCCTGCCAGTTTATTGGTGTGTGGGCTTCATGTGGAGTTGTCTGCATTGTCGCCCTGTCACATAGGCTTCTAATGGAAAATACAGGTGACAGTTTAATGTCCATCGCACAAAGGTAACCAATGTTGTCACCATCAGGAAAACCACCATGAGAAATGCCATGCAGCCACCCCTGGAGTGCATTAATGGAGGCGGGAAGTGGCTGAAAAGAAACAGCCGGAGATTAGCAACCCTGAAATTCAAGGAATAAAGGCGAAAACAAGTATTTTATTTAACTCCAGGACTTAAAGAAGCCATAGTACTTTATTAGTCCTCCTTTAAAGTGGAACTATGGGAATCACATATATGCTTCAGTCTGTCACTAACATTAACACAGCACTTGTTTCTCTAACATACTTTTCTTTCCAATTGATCCTGCAAGTTAATCTGTTGTTTTTTCCACTTCCTTTCACAGGGTGACAATGCTACAGCTGCTCTTCAGTAAAATCACACAGTGTTGTCATCCTGTGCTTAACAATCTTAAACCGACCATTACCATAGATGGATTGAATCTTTGCTGGTTCAGCAGGAACCTGCTGAGATTCGATCCATCTATGGGCAGGCTAGTTGGACTGATGTTGATCCATATATTGACTTAAAGCGGACCTTCAGTAATTTTTTCAGCTTTCCATCTATTAAATCTTCTGCCCTTGTTGTTTTAACTTTGGATAGTAACATTTTTTTTTCTGCCAGTAAATACCTTATACAGCCCACTTCCTGTTTCTTGTCTGGTCATTGGCCTAGGATTATGACATCATGCACAGCTCTCACTCTCATGACAGTTTGCCAGGAAGGGAGGGGGGATGAGTCATAAGAGGGCCAATGAGAGCTGCAGGTGTGTGTCTCTGTAAATCCAGGAAGTGAACAGGCAGCAGCTTCAGCTGCCCACAGATAAAATGGTTGCAGCCAGACTCAGTGGAAGGAGATTTTTGCAGCATATTTGGCAAATACAGAATATTATTATTTCAGGTACTTATATAGAGCCGTCAATTTACGCTTTACATATACATTGTACAGTCACATCAGTCCCTACCCTCAAGGAGCTTACAACCTAAGGTCCCTAACATACATTTATACATATACTAGGGCCAATTTAGACAGGATCCGATTAACATACCAGCATGTCTTTAGAGGGTCGGAGGAAACCGGAGTACACGGAGGAAACCCACGCAGGCACAGGGAGAACATGCAGGCAGATGGTGTTATGGTTGATATTCCAACCAGCGACCCTTTTGCCGCTAGATGAAAGTGCTAATCACTACACCACTGTGCTGCCCGTATATATATATATATATATACCAAGTGGTTGGAGGGAAGCTTCAGAATGGCAAAGATGTGTTTATTACAAATTATGTGAGCAGACTGCAGTACCTCTTTAAGTACAACCAACCTGTCGCATTTTTCCATGCAATCACTGCTGGCAGCAATAGCTGCCCGCGATGATTTTTGTGTTCTGCCGACAGAGAAGGCCCCCTGCTGGCAGAGCGCAATAGCTGCAGGAGGGATTCCCCCATCAACAGTGACTGTGTTGATGGGGGAATCAAGCAACTTTCTTCCATTCTACCTGTGGTGGAAGGAAAGCAAAATTACGATTTCCCACAGGGCCGAACAAGAGAAATCAATTTGTTCCCCTATCCAGCATGGATGGAGGAATCTTCACTACAAAATCATGAGCTGAAGCTTTCCAACTGCTTGTCTGTTCTGCATGAAGAAGACATTTTTTCCCCATCAAATTTAAATCAAGATCCTATCCTCAACAATAAGGGCCCACTCAGATCTATGCGTGTTCATCTAGGTGTGAGTTTTTTGTAGTGGCTTCTGTCCTGGAAGTGTTGTACTTATTGGAAAATGTGAAACATTCAGCATGGGAGAAATTGCTTAAATGCTCCCACCAGATTCAAAATGGAGCTGCCCTGGGGCCTAAGGTCCGATTCACACCTATGCATTTTTAGTGCTTTTTGCAGATTTGCTCTACAGAACGTGTTCCATAGGAAACCATGTTAACCGCTTGCCGACAGCCGCACGACCGTTTACGTCGACAGAATGGCACGGCTGTGCAAACGGGCGTGTGTATATATATATATATATATATATTACACACACACACGTCCCCTTTAATTTGCCGCTGTGTGGTCGCGCGCGCGCACGCCGGCAGTGTGCTTGCGACCCTGTCGCGAGCTCCGTGCCCGCGGGACCCGCAGACTCGATGTCCGCCGGTGTCCCGCGATCGGGTCACAGAGCTGAAGAACGGGGGAGATGTCAGTGTAAACACAACATCTCCCCGTTCCTCTTAGTGACATGTCACTGATCGTCATCGGGAACAGCGATCAGTGACGAGTCACTCGTAGCCACGCCCCCTAACAGTTAGAATCACTCCCTAGGACACACTTAACCCCTTCAGCGCCCCCTACAGGTTAACCCCTTCACTGCCAGTGTCATTTTTACAGTAATCAGTGCATTTTTATAGTACTGATCGCTGTAAAAATGACAATGGTCCCAAAATGGTGTCAAAAGTGTCCGCCATAATGTCACAGTCATGATAAAGAATTGCAGATCGTCGCCATTACTAGTAAAAAAAAAAAATTATGAATAAAAATGCCATAAAACTATCCCCTATTTTGTAGACGCTATAACTTTTGCGCAAACCAATTAATAAACGCTTATTGCGATTTTTTTTTTACCAAACATATGTAGAAGAATAAGTATCGGCCTAAACTGAGGAAAAAAAATGTTTTTATATATTTTTTGGGAATATTTATTAGACATGTGCACACTGAAATATTTCGTTTCGGAATTTCGTTTTCGTCCAAAAAATAAATTTATTTAGTTACTCCCGAAATTCGTTTTTATTTATTTCGTTTTTCGTTAAAAATTGCATTCGTCCGAAAATCTGAATTAATTAAGGTCGAATCTGTCATTGAAGGCTTATGGTGTCTGTCGAATGTTCAAAGAAGATTCGACGGAGCAGCGAAACTGTACGACTCTGCAATCATACATTTCCGGTCGAATGTTCCGCCTACAAGCAGTGATCTTTTCTCTCTATGTCGAATCTTTTCTCTCTATAATGTTGAATCTTTTCTCTCCTATGTCGAATCTTTTCTCTCTATAATGTCGAATCTTTTCTCTCCTATGTCGAATCTTTTCTCTCCTATGTCGAATCTTTTCTCTCTATAATGTCAAATCTTTTCTCTCTATAATGTCAAATCTTTTCTCTCCTATGTCGAATCTTTTCTCTCTATAATGTCAAATCTTTTCTCTCCCATGTCGAATCTTTTCTCTCTATAATGTCAAATCTTTTCTCTCCTATGTCGAATCTTTTCTCTCCTATGTCGAATCTTTCCTCTCCTATGTCGAATCTTTTCTCTCCTATGTCGAATCTTTCCTCTCCTATGTCGAATCTTTCCTCTCCTATGTCGAATCTTTTCTCTCCTATGTCGAATCTTTCCTCTCCTATGTCGAATCTTTTCTCTCCTATGTCGAATCTTTTCTCTCCTATGTCGAATCTTTCCTCTCCTATGTCGAATCTTTCCTCTCCTATGTCGAATCTTTCCTCTCCTATGTCGAATCTTTTCTCTCTATAATGTCGAATCTTTTCTCTCCTATGTAGAATAATCTTGGACTAATAGAGTTAAGGTTAGGCACATTCGACCACAGGTTCGATAGACACAGATTGTTATTGTCAGCGTCACGTCGAATCTCCTATCTATATCGAACTGTTGTAGCAACGAACACGAAAATAAAGCATTTGTTTATGTCGAATCTTTCCTCTCCTATGTCGAATCTTTCCTCTCCTATGTCGAATCTTTCCTCTCCTATGTCGAATCTTTTCTCTCTATAATGTCGAATCTTTTCTCTCCTATGTAGAATAATCTTGGACTAATAGAGTTAAGGTTAGGCACATTCGACCACAGGTTCGATAGACACAGATTGTTATTGTCAGCGTCACGTCGAATCTCCTATCTATATCGAACTGTTGTAGCAACGAAAACGAAAATAAAGCATTTGTTTATGTCGGATCTTTCGGTTTTTGGATTCTGTGCTTTCGTTTTCGTTTGTTAAAACGATAACGAAAATAGCTGAAATTCGGACGAAAATGCATTCGGACGAAAACGAATGCACATGTCTAATATTTATTATAGCAAAAAGTAAAAAAAAAAGTTGAATTTTTTTTCAAAATTGTTGCTGTATTTTTGTTTATAGCGCAAAAAATAAAAACCGCAGAGGTGATCAAATACCACCAAAAGAAAGCTCTATTTGTGGGTAAAAAAAAAGGATGTCAATTTTGTTTGGGAGCCAAGTCGCACGACCGCGCAATTGTCAGCAACGCAGTGCCGAATCACAAAAAGTGGCCTGGTCTTTGGCCAGCCAAATGTGGTTAAATAGACTGTAGTGCAAATCTGCAAAATGCAAGAAGCACTAAAAATGCATAGGTGTGAATCCAGCCAAAAAGAGCCCCAGGGTCTTCATATGCCATGAGTGCTTAGCAGAGCCACTTGTGTCGGCATGATATTGACCTGCAATGTCTGACCATGACTAAAAGCATTGTATAATTATTACTAATAAAAAGTTCAGGTCCACTCATATACACCTATTCACACATGTTGTTTTTGATAGACCTGTCTTCTGGGTCCTCAATAAGGCCCGATTCACACCTATGCATTTTTTAGCGCATTTTCAGTTTTGCAAAAACTCACTACAGTCCATATAACATGGTTTCCTATGGATGTAGTTCACACCTATGCAATTTATAGAAAGGGCCAGGGGCAAACTGCAATCTGCATAGGTGTGAATCAGGCCTTAGTGTCCTTACACCAAAAAAAGTACCGGACCACATTTTTCAAATTCGCCACATGTATTCACCCCTATGCTTTGTTTACTGTGCAAAATAGGGGTTCATAGGAAAAAAATGTGAGCACCCCCAAAACACTTGTATTGTACTACATACATTAACAAGCATAAAACATGCAGGTGTGAAGTTGGCTTTAAAGTAGACATTAAAGAAAGTCGCCTGTAATTTCGTAGTTTTGATGATAATTACATTACAATTGAGAGGGAGATTTCATTAGCTCATAGATAAGCTGCATTTACTGCATAGATCAGGTGTCTGGAGATAAAAAAAAAGATCTCATTAAGGATTGAGTAGGTAAATTAAGCTGGCCAGAATTTTTTTTTTCTTTTACTTAGACAGCAGACACACATACATGGTGAATGGAGGAACCCCAGGTGCTGCGAACAACTGCCCATAAAGAGCCATTGCAGAGACAGGAAACACAAATGGTGACCAGGTCTGAGGGATAAAGCATATCAGAAGAGACTTCAGGAACTTAATATGTACAGTCTAGAGCAGGGTAGTGATGAGCCGAACACCCCCGGGTTCGGTTCGCACCAGAACCCGCGAACGGACCGAAAGTTCGTACGAACATTAGAACCCTATTAAATACAATGGATGCGAACGTTCGAATTCTAAAGTGCTAATTATAACAACTATTATGCATGTTATTGTCCTAAAAAGGGTTTGGGAACCCGGGTTCTGCACCAGGGGACATGTATCAATGCAAAAAGAAGTTTTAAAAACGGTCGTTTTTCGGGAGCAGTCATTTTAATGATGCATAAAGTGAAAAAAAAAAAGTCAAATATTCCTTTAAATATCGTACCTGGGGGGTGTCTAAAGTATGCCTGTGAAGTGCCACGTGTTTCCCGTGTTTAGAACTGTCCCTGCACAAAATGACACTTCTAAAGGAAAAAAAAGCCATTTAAAACTGCTTGCGGCTTTAATGTAATGTCTGGTCCCGGTAATATGGATGAAAATCTTTAAGAAAAATGGCATAGCTACCCCATGACCCCCCCCCTACCCCAGCCCATTACCAGCCCCTTTGGGTCTTGTATGGATATTAAGGGGAACCCCGCACATAAAATAAAAAAGGCCCTATATACTCTGAACAGCCGTATACAGGCGGTGCATACAAGACAGGGACTGTAGGTTTGTTCTTATGTAGAATCTGTTTGTAATTTTGAACAGGTACATTGTTGAAGTGTAGCTCCAGCCCAAAAATCTATTTTTAAACTTTTTGGAAAACATAGGTAAGGGTTATCACCCCTGTAACATTTGTTTTGCTGTCTGTGCCCCTGTTCAGAACATTTCACCTCACTTTCCATCCCAATGACAACTGTTTTTGAAATGTGGTGTTTTTCTTGAAACAAGGATTGCTGATAAAGCATCAGTACAGAGGAGACACCTTTCTCCCATATTTATTCTTACAGGAGAGAATTTTCCTTCCTAGTGGTAGATTTCCTCTCACTTCCTGTTGTCTTCTTGCGTTTGCAAGTAGGAGTCGTTTGTAAGTTGGATGTTTGAAAGTAGGGACCTGCCGTATATACTCTGCAGAAATAGGACCCTTAGTTGTTGGTGTTGGCACAACACTGTAAGCACTCACAGTTACTCTTGGTTGGTGCTGGAACGCCCTGCTGTCAACTATTATATCAGGAATTTTAATTACATATAATTGTTGAACAGTGGTAGTAAAAATTGGGCCTTTGATGGTGGTGCTGGTGCCACAACACTGTAAGCCCTGACAGTTACTCTTGGTGGGTGCAGCAATGGGCCCTGCTGTGAATTATTAGATCAAGAATTGTAATTGCATGCCCCTGTTGAACAGGGGCTGAAAAATTGGGCCTTTCGTGGTGGTGGTGTTGCCACAACACTGTAAGCCCTGACAGTTACTCTTGGTGGGTGCAGGAATGGGCCCTGCTGTGAATTATTAGATCAAGAATTGTAATTACATGCCCCTTTTGAACAGGGGCTGAAAAATTGGGCCTTTCGTGGTGGTGGTGGTGGTGGCGTTGCCACAACACTGTAAGCCCTCAGAGTTACTCTTGGTGGGTGCAGCAATGGGCCCTGCTGTGAATTATTAGATCAAGAATTGTAATTGCATGCCCCTGTTGAACAGGGGCTGAAAAATTGGGCCTTTCGTGGTGGTGGTGTTGCCACAACACTGTAAGCCCTGACAGTTACTCTTGGTGGGTGCAGGAATGGGCCCTGCTGTGAATTATTAGATCAAGAATTGTAATTACATGCCCCTTTTGAACAGGGGCTGAAAAATTGGGCCTTTCGTGGTGGTGGTGGTGGTGGCGTTGCCACAACACTGTAAGCCCTCAGAGTTACTCTTGGTGGGTGCAGCAATGGGCCCTGCTGTGAATTATTAGATCAAGAATTGTAATTGCATGCCCCTGTTGAACAGGGGCTGAAAAATTGGGCCTTAGGCACTGGTGGCACAACACTACAACCCCTCACAGATACTGTACTTGGAGCACAGCAATGAGCCCTGTTGCAAAGTATTGCTTCAAAAATTGTAATGACACGCCCCTGTTAAACAGGGGCTGAAAAATTGGGCCTTAGGCACTGGTGCCACAACACTCCAACCCCTCACAGATACTGTACTTGGAGCACAGCAATGAGCCCTATGGCAAATTATTGCTAAAAAAATTGTAATTACACGCCCCTGTAAAACAGGGGCTGAAAAATTGGGCCTTAGCCACTGGTGGCGGCACCCATAAACAAAAATGATCTTCCAAGCTATCATCATCATCAATCGTATCATTGAGGACTCGGAGGAGGAGGATAGCCAGTCAACATAACAGCACAGGCACTCAGCATCAGCATCAGTCTTGAAGGGATGTGACATGTTAAAATCAATTAGTCTGTTATATCAGCATCAGGTGTGTGGTAGCTGGTGGTGATCCAAGACTGGTTCATCTTGATGAAAGTCAGTCGATCAACCGAGTCGGTGGACAGGCGCACCCTGTGATCCGTGACAAATCCTGCAGCAGCACTGAATGTGCGTTCCGAAAGAACGCTGGATGCAGGACAGGCCAGTAGCTCAATTGCATACTGTGCAAGCTCTGGCCAGTGATCCATCCTCAAGACCCAGTAAGCCAGAGGATTTTCGGTGGGGAAGGTGTCCAAGTCTGACCTTGCCCCTAGATATTCCTGCACCATGTTTATCAGACGCTGGCGATGGTTGCTGGAACCGATCATACTTTGGGGCTGCGGACTAAAGAATTGTCTGAACGCATCGGTCAGACGGCCACCTTCCCCACCGCTCCTTCTTTGACTGGCCGAAGCCTCAGCAACTCGTTGTCCAGGACCAGGAGTTTGTAACCTCCCAGTCTCTGGGAACGCGTTGCACAGACCTTTCTGCAAGGCCTCCCGGAGTTGTCTCATCCTCTGCTCCCTCTGCGAAGGTAACATAAGGTCCGCAACCTTACCCTTGTACCGTGGATCAAGGAGAGTGGCCAGCCAGTAATGGTCCCTCTCCTTGATCCGAAGAATACGAGGATCCTTCCGCAGACTTTGCAGGATCAGGGAGGCCATGCAGCGTAGGTTTGCTGAGGCATTCGCTCCGGAGTCCTCTGGGTCACTAAGGACGACATGATCCGCAGCCACCTCCTCCCAGCCACGTACAAGTCCACTGGTTTCTTGGGACTGTAAATCATCCCTAAAAGACTGCTGCTGATGATGCTGAGTGCCAGCCTCCACCTCCATGCTGACACAATCCTCCTCCTCCTCCTCCTCCTCTTCCTCTTCCTGTGCGATGGGTGGGACAGAAGGAACACTGTCTGGGTAAAGGGGGCCTTGAGAGGCAAGGAAGTCCTCCTCTTCCTGCCTCTGTTCTGCCTCAAGTGCCCTGTCCATTATTCCACGCAGCGTGTGCTCCAACAGGTGGACAAGAGGTACAGTGTCACTGATGCATGCACTGTCACTGCTCACCATCCTCGTGGCCTCCTCAAATGGTGCCAGGACAGTGCATGCATCCCTGATCATGCCCCACTGGCGTGGAGAAAAAAAAACAAGCTCCCCTGACCCTGTCCTGGTGCCGTAGTCGCACAGGTACTCATTGATGGCCCTCTGCTGCGTGTGCAGCCGCTGCAGCATGGCCAACGTTGAGTTCCACCTGGTGGGCATGTCACATATAAGGCGGTTCTTGGGCAGGTTCAACTCCTTTTGCAGCTCAGCCAGGCGAGCACTGGCATTATAAGATCTGCGGAAATGCACACAGACTTTCCTGGCCTGCCTCAGGACATCCTGTAAGCCCGGGTACCTGGCCAAGAACCGCTGCACCACCAGGTTAAGGACGTGAGCCACACAGGGCACATGGGTCAGTTGTCCCTGTCGGAGGGCGGAGAGGAGGTTGGTGCCATTGTCGCAAACCACCATTCCTGGCTTAAGCTGGCGTGGCGTCAACCACCTCTCGGCCTGGCCCTGCAGAGCAGACAGGACCTCTGCCCCAGTGTGGCTTCTGTCCCCCAAACACACCAGCGCAAGCACGGCATGGCATCTTTTTGCCTGCGTACTTGCGTAGCCCCTTGAACGGCTACGGAGCACCGCTGGTTCAGAGGACAAACCACAGGAAGAGGCCATGGAGGAAGAAGAAGAGGAGGGGGTGGAGGAGAGAGGTGTGTCACAACCAGTAGTAGCATTTTGGAGGCGTGGCGGTGGAACAACCTCCAACACTACTGCACCTTGTCCTGCATCCTTCCCAGCTGCCAAAAGAGTGACCCAATGGGCCGTGAAAGAAAGGTAACGTCCCTGTCCATGCCTGCTGGACCATGAGTCAGCGGTAATATGCACCTTACCGCTGACCGCCCTGTCCAGCGAGGCCAAGACATTGCCTTCCACATGCCGGTAGAGAGCCGGAATAGCCTTCCGTGAGAAAAAGTGGCGTTTGGGAACCTGCCACTGAGGAACCGCACATTGCACAAACTCACGGAAGGGGGCCGAGTCTACCAACTGAAAAGGCAGCAGTTGAAGCGCTAGCAATTTAGCCAAGCTAGCATTCAACCGCTGGGCATGTGGATGGCTGGGAGTGAACTTCTTTCGACGGTCCAGCAGCTGGGGCAGGGAAATTTGCCTGCTAGAATCGGACGTCGGTGTACTGCTAGCAGAGTGGCCGCAAGTACTTGGCTGTGACACACCTAATTCTACACCTTCATTCCTCTCAGTGCATGTTTCAGAGAGGACTGAAGTTATAGTGGGGTTGGAGATCCCAGCTGATGCGGTGCAAGGAGAGGTCCGCTTTGTTCTTTGGTGTGGGTCTTTGAGGTAGGCTTGCCAACGAGCTGCATGGCAGGTCAACATATGTCTGGTCAGGCATGTGGTACCCAAGCGGCTGATGTTTTGGCCACGCGATATACGCTTGAGACATATGTTGCAAACAGCAGCTGTGCGATCTGATGCACTAGCCTCAAAAAAGGCCCACACCAAGGAACTTTTTGAATGACGGGCAGAGGCAGCGCCCTGCACAGGCGGAGCTTTGCGGTGTGATTCCGTCGGTGTACTGCCCTTACGCTGGCCACCAAAGGGCATCCTGCCTCGTTGGAGATGTGCCTCCTCCTCATCCTCCTCCTCCTCCTCTCTCCTATTAGGCACCCACGTGGAGTCAGTGACCTCATCATCCCCTCCCTCCTCATCACTGGAGCCAATCTGGCAGTATGCTGCAGCTGCTGGAACATGACTGCCAGATTGGTGTCCTTCTTGAGCATTCCCTCTGTCTGCTCTCACGCTACTGCCTTCCTGTAGCTGGGTTTCATCATCAGACCCTTCGAAACGCTGGGCATCCTCCTGGAGCATGTACCCAACACTGTGCTCAAACAGTTCGGGGGACTCCTCAGGAGGAGGACATGGTGGGTCTAGGGAAGGAGTGACTGATGATGAGTCTGACATTGATACCAGGGAAGAGGACGCTTTGGCAGCTGCTTTGCCAGTACCCTGAGCCTGGGTGAGAGAGGATGAGGAGGAGGAGGAGGGCTTGGTCATCCACTCTACCAAGTCTTCGGCATGATGTGGCTCAACATGTCCAGCTGCCGAAAAGAAGGACAAGCGTGTCCCATGGCCATGTGCTGATGACAATGCACCGCGTCCACGACCAGCACTGTTGCCCCCAGACACAGAGCCTGCTTGCCCTCTTTTATTGCCTCCTGACTGTCTGCCTCTCCTTGTTTGCCTTCCAGACATTCTAATAGATGGCCTGCAGGGAGATGGGAAAAAAGCAATAAGGGCTACCTTCAGGTGTCCTTCTCTGTCCCTTTACTTAAGGATTTCTAAATATGGTTGATGAGGAATGCTTTGGCACACTATAGCACAAGGAGAAATCCCCTCACTTTCCTTCTTTGTCCCTAGAAACAAGGACTGGCACAGTGAAAGAAACTGACACTCTCCCTACCTACAGTTTTCTGTCCCTAGAAAAAATGTTTTTTTAAAGCACACTATAGCACAAGGAGAATTCCCCTCACTTTCCTTCTTTGTCCCTAGAAACAAGGACTGGCACAGTGAAAGAAACTGACACTCTCCCTACCTACAGTTTTCTGTCCCTAGAAAAAATGTTTTTTTAAAGCACACTATAGCACAAGGAGAAATCCCCTCACTTTCCTTCTTTGTCCCTAGAAACAAGGACTGGCACAGTGAAAGAAACTGACACTCTCCCTACCTACAGTTTTCTGTCCCTAGAAAAAATGTTTTTTTAAAGCACACTATAGCACAAGGAGAATTCCCCTCACTTTCCTTCTTTGTCCCTAGAAACAAGGACTGGCACAGTGAAAGAAACTGACACTCTCCCTACCTACAGTTTTCTGTCCCTAGAAAAAATGTTTTTTTAAAGCACACTATAGCACAAGGAGAAATCCCCTCACTTTCCTTCTTTGTCCCTAGAAACAAGGACTGGCACAGTGAAAGAAACTGACACTCTCCCTACCTACAGTTTTCTGTCCCTAGAAAAAATGTTTTTTTAAAGCACACTATAGCACAAGGAGAAATCCCCTCACTTTCCTTCTTTGTCCCTAGAAACAAGGACTGGCACAGTGAAAGAAACTGACACTCTCCCTACCTACAGTTTTCTGTCCCTAGAAAAAATGTTTTTTTAAAGCACACTATAGCACAAGGAGAATTCCCCTCACTTTCCTTCTTTGTCCCTAGAAACAAGGACTGGCACAGTGAAAGAAACTGACACTCTCCCTACCTACAGTTTTCTGTCCCTAGAAAAAATGTTTTTTTAAAGCACACTATAGCACAAGGAGAAATCCCCTCACTTTCCTTCTTTGTCCCTAGAAACAAGGACTCGCACAGTAAAACACACTGACACTCTCCCTACCTATCCTTCTCTTTCCCTAAACTAAAGGAATCCAGGTTAAGCAAGAAAGAAATAAATGTCACTGTCCCTGCCTATGCTTGTCTTTCCCTGCTCCGGAACACACTACACTAGGCCGCCGTGCTGGCGGCCTTTTATAGTGTGGGGCGTGTACTAAACACCCTCAGCAATAATTGGCCACAGGCATCCTGCCTGTGGCCAATCATTGCTCTCCTCGCTGCCGGCGCTGTGATTGGCCAAGCATGCGGGGTCACAGTGCATGCTTGGCCAATCACAGCGCCTGGATGACACTGCGATGGCGTAGTGCATTGTGGGCCGTTCGCGTCACTCGAATTTGGCGCGAACGGCCCAAATCGTTCGATCTTCGTCGAACGATCGAACAGCCGATGTTCGAGTCGAACGTATGTTCGACTCGAACACGAAGCTCATCCCTAGAGCAGGGGTGTCAAACTCAATTTCATTGTGGGTCACATCAGCTCTCAAAGGGCTGGTTGTATGTGTAAGACTAGATGTCCAGAGCACTCCACACCCCCTTAAATTAGATGTCAAGAGCCCCCCACCATCAGAAGTCAAGAGTCCCCCACACTCCCTTAGATTAGATATCAAGAGCCCCCCACCATCAGAAGTCAAGAGTCCCCCACACCAACCTTAGATTAGATGTCAAGAGCCCCCCCCACCATCAGAAGTCGAGTCCCCCACACCCCCCTTAGATTAGATGTCAAGAGCCCCCTACAATCAGAAGTCAAGAGTCCCCCACACTCCCTTAGATTAGATATCAAGAGCCCCCCAACATCAGAAGTCAAGCGTCCCCCACACTCCCTTAGATTAGATATCAAGAGCCCCCCACCATCAGAAGTCAAGAGTCCCCCACAGTCCTTTACATCACAGTGTACTCCCTTACCTTGTGCAGCTGCCGAGAAGGGGCTGGTGGTGGAGCTGGGAATCAGAAAGTACAGGGTCTGGAGGTGGACCAGAGGAGGGCTGAAGTCAGCTACTGGACTCAACATTCAGCAGACATCAGGGAAGACGAAGTTATGGCTACACAGAAAGACGTAGGATCTGTAGGAGGAGTTCTGTCCTCCTCGCTACTGCTGAGACGGGGGGGGGGGCATAGATGAGTCACTCCGTGGCTGCATAAAGAAGCACAAGATCTGGGAGAAGAATTCTGTCCTCCTCTCTGCTGCCGACTGCACATGAAATGGCCTGGATGGCCAGATTTTACCCTCGGGCCTTGTGTTTGACACACGTGGTCTAGAGGAAGGAAGGTAAAGGGGAGACAAGACTGAATCCTTTAAATAAATCATGGGGGTGAATACGATTCAGTAGGGCAATATTTTCAATATGAAGCAAAGATCAAAAGCAGGGGGAACTCAAACTAGCTGGAGTAAAGTTCGAAACTAATCTTAGAAAGTTTTACTGAAAGAGTAGTTGGTGTTTGGAATTGACTCACTACCTCCACTGGAAGTCTATCAACAGAAAGTGAATTCAAACATGGTTGGGACAAACAAAAAGGTATAATAAGGCAAAAAAAGTTAAAAATAAATAAATATATTAGTCAGACTTGATGGACCAATTGGTCTTATTTCTGATATCACTCTTCTATGTATGAGCATATTATTCAAAACCGCATACGTCTGTATGTCAGTTGTACACAGACATTTACAGTGCATCCAGAAAGTATTCACAGCGCTTCACTTTTTCCACATTTTGTTATGTTACAGCCTTATTCCAAAATGGATTAAATTTCATTATTTTCCTCAAAATTCTACAAACAATACCCCATAATAACATTGTGAAAGAAGTTTGTTTGAAATATTTTCAAATTTATTAAAAATAAAAAAAACACGTACATGAGTATTCACGGCCTTTGCCAAGACACTCAAAATTGAGCTCAGGTGCATCCTGTCTCCACTAATTATCCTTGAGATGTTTCTACAACTTGATTGGAGTCCACCTGTGGTAAATTCAGTTGATTGGACATGATTTGGAAAGGCCCACACCTGTCTATATAAAGTCCCACAGTTAACAGTGCATGTCAGAGCACAAACCAAGCCATGAAGTCCAAGGAATTGTCTGTAGACCTCCGAGACAGGATTGTATGGAGGCACAGATCTGGGGAAAGGTACAAAAAAAAATTTCTGCAACATTGAACATCATCCGTAAATGGAATAAATTTGGAACCACCTGGACACTTCCTAGAGCGAGTCGCCCGGCCAAACTGAGCAGTCGGGGAAGAAGTACCTTAGTCAGGGAGGTGAACCCGATGGTCACTCTGACAGAACTCCAGTGTTTCTCTGTGGTGAGAGGAGAACCTTCCAGAAGAACAACCATCTCTGCAGCAATCCACCAATCAGACCTGTATGGTAGAGTGGCCAGACGGAAGCCACTCCTAAGTAAAAGGCACATGACAGCCCATCTGGATTTTGCCAAAAAGGCATCTGAAGGACTCTAAGATCATGAGAAACAAAATTCTTTGGTCTGGTGAAACAATGATTGAACTTTTTGGCCTGAATGGCAAGCGTCATGTCTGGAAGAAACCAGGCACCGCTCATCACCTGGCCAATACCATCCCTACAGTGAAGCACGTTGGTGGCAGCATCATGCTGTGGTAATGTCAGAATCAAGGGAAAGATGAAAGCAGCAATGTACAGAGACATCCTTGATGGACCTCAGACTGGGGCGAAGATTCATCTTCCAACAGGACAACGACCCTAAGCACACAGCCAAGATAACAAAGCAGTGGCTACGAGACAACTCTGTGAATGTCTTTGAGTGGCCCAGCCAGAGCCCAGACTTCAACCTGATTGAACATCTCTGGAGAGATCTGAAAATGGCTGTGCACCAACGTTCCCCATCCAACCTGATGGGGCTTGAGAAGAATGTGAGAAACTGCCCAAAAATAGGTGTGCCAAGCTTGTAGCATCATACTCAAAAAGACTTGAGGATGTAATTGGTGCCAAAGGTGCTTCAACAAAGTATTGAGAAAAGGCTGTGAACACTTATGTACATGGGATTTTTTGATGTTTTTATTTTTAATAAACTTGCAAAGATTAAAAAAACAAAAAAAAAAACAAAACGTATTTCACCTTGTCATTATGGGGTGTTGTTTGTAGAATTTTGAGGAAAATAATGAATTTAATCCATTTTGGAATAAGGCTGTAACATAACAAAATGTGGAAAAAGTGAAGCGTTGTGAATACTTTCCGGATGTACTGTATATAAGTGGCTGTACACAGCACTGGGGCTTTCTGGGCAAGGGAAATACACTGGAAATTATGTTGCATGGGCTCAGATGCCTGTGTGCAAGAAACCCAAGGGTGTGTGGATGGGCAAAATGCATGCAACAATCAGAAGACCTTGTGGCACAAATGGGGGAACTAATAATAAAATGTCCAAGACAAACACGGTCTTAACTTTGTCCAAACTGGAGCTCAGCTAATAAGCTTTACTAAACTGTGTGGAAAGAAAAGCAAAAGTAGAAACTAATTGGTTGCTATGGGCAATGGCCCAATGGAAATGATCCTAGACACTTTTTTATTAATTCCCTGTGAGGCTGCATTCACACCTGAGCGTTTTGTAGCCCTAAGCCTGAAGCTACAAAACGCTAGAGGGGAAAAAATCCATTATTCTCTATGGAGATGGTGCACATCTCCACTCAAAAACGCCTGAAGCCAAACAAGTTCCGGGCAGATTTGGGCGTTTTAGGAGTCATAGAATGTAATGAAAATGCCCGATTCAAGCGTCTAGCGCGACAACAAGCGTTTCGACGGGCGCAAATTCGCGACAAAACAACGGTAAAAACGACGGTAAAAACGCTCGAAGCGCTACGCTCAGGTGTGAATGCGGTCTAAAGCGTCTGAAGGCAGGAGACTACTTTTGTTGTCCACAACAACCAGTCAGGTTTTGATTTCCACCTTCTAGTTCAGGATTAGCAACATGAAAGGGTTAATCCAAATTCAGCCCTTTTTAGTCACATAGCCTATTGTTTCACATCACTTATAGATAGGCGCTTCCTGAGATGAGATTCACACCTCCCTGGTTAGTATGGGCTTTGATCATTGATAAATACTAGTGACAATGAGTACACCCCCAATTGTGCAAGAACATTTCTTGTTGCCCATAACAGCAAGTCAGCCTTCAATTGTCCTTTTTTAAAGTACAACATTGCAATGGAAAAAGAAGAAAAAAAGAAGAAGATTTTCATTGGTCGCAATGGGCAACAAAAATCTTTTTTTATTGGCAAATAGTTTAGACATAAACTTAAGGCCTCATGCCCACGGACGTTTTTACAGCCATGTTTTTTTACAGCTTAAAAACGCCTGTCCATGTTATTGTAGAATTTTTTTTACCTTTTTAAAAAAAAAAAAAAAAACGTCGGAGCTCAAAAACGCAATTGCAGCGTTTTTGCGTGTTTTCAACGCTTCACGTTTTTTATGCCTAACGCCGACGCCGAGGAACGCAGCTTAAAAACGCCTATGCTATTTGCAGCTCAAAAACGTCTAGGTGGGCATGAAGCTATAGACTAACATGGACAGGCGTTTTTAAGCTGTAAAAAACGCTCAAAAACGCGGCTGTAAAAATATCCGTGGGCATGAGGCCTAATTCTTAAACAAATGAACCAGAAAAACATAATGTAATCAAATGTCTACTATGGATCACGTTTGTGTCTAGCTTCATACCTATTTGTGCATGTTCCAATGTGTGTCAAAGCACATTGATAAAGCTAGCCATACATTGAAAGATTTTTTATTCTTGAATGAAAAAAAATAAAATAAAAAAAATCGAACAGGTTCCTTCATCAACACTAAACAACATGGATGGGAGAATCTCCCACTGTAGCTTTTGTATTCAGAATACCCGAACAGTAGTGATGGGCTCAGGCGTGTTTGGATCGTAGTCCCAACCCACCTGAGCAATCCCGCTAGAAAGTCAATGCTGCCAATTATAGGCAGCCTAGTCAGGGCGTGTGATTGGTGGTGTGTAGAGATGAGCTCCAGCGTGTTCGCATTGAACACGTGCAGAGCCCGCCAGGAAGTCGGCACCGCGCTGCGCTAATCACAGCCAGGGAGACATTTCCTGATCTCTGCAGCCGAGCATCGGGAAATGTCTACCTGCCTGTCATTAGCACAGCGCAGTGCCGACTTCCTGGCGGGCTCTGCACGTGTTCAATGCGAACACGCAGGAGCTCATCCCTAGTGGTGTGCAGTGAGGGCTTCATGGCGGGATTGCTCAGGTGGGTTGAGACTACGATCTGAACACGCCTGAGCCCATCCCTACTGAACAGTGGCTGATTGGATGCAGCCACTGTTCGTCTTCCAGTTTTCCTTCCATCTCCTTCAATTTTTAAATCAAAAGGATGTCGGACAGGATCGGGCTGACCAGGCCACCCACAAAATACATTTCGGCCAGTTCACCAGGAACTGCACAAAATTTGCTCAGGCTATAGACAACTTTACACACCTTTGGCTCAACTCACAAACCTAACACACCAAGGTAAACATCTTTATGAAAAGTGAGATTGTTTCAGTAGAGTCCAATGAGATTTGAAAATGACAATCAAATTGCCAAAATTAAAATTAGGGATGAGTTCAGGCATGTTCGGATCCTGCCATTATCATCATGGACAAATCATAAGTAGCAAAGGTATTCCCCAGGGTGGGGGACCTGTGTATATGCGACTGCATGGTGGGGAGTGCCTTGGCTGCTTATGATTGGCCCAGTACATTGGCAGCTTTCTAGCGGGATCACTCAGGTGGGTTCGGACCAGCCTGATGAAGGGGTCCTGTGTGTCCCCGAAATGTGAAAAAGCAATTCTTTGCTGTGATATGATTGCTTTAATAAGTTTTTGGATGCTATTTTGAAGATGGCGAAGGATGTTTTAACCTTCTGTTGTCGCTGGTTCCCAGCCAACAGCTGTGACACCACCCATATATTATAAGCCATTTTCAGGAATGTGTGCAATGGACTAGGATCCAAACACCCCCTGAGCTCTAATAAAGATTTTTATCCTAGTATTAGGGCCTATTCACACTTGCCCATTTGTATGCAGCAAAATTCATGCATTTTGCTGCAATAAAATGCAGGTCAAGTAGAAATCACATTCTTTCCTATGTGGCTGGTTCACCTTTGTGCACTGAACTTTTGTGTGAATAGGAAAGGGGGGCTGTGCGACAACACACATGGGGGGTTATTAACTAAAACTGAGTGAAAAATCTGGCGCAGCTCTGCAAAGAAACCAATTAGCATCCAGGTTTTATTATCTGAAGTTAGAAGCTGATTGGCTACCATGCACAGCTGCACCAGATTCTGAGTGCTCCAGTTTAAATAAATCTCCCCCCCATGGAATGGTGTAAATCCAGCCAACCGTGGGGGTCACCTCATTGATTTGTAATAGGCACCCAATGTACATCTAGCAGTAAACAATGCTCCTGACTATTTAACGCACCGACACATATATGCGCACAAACACCTTGTGTTGTGCTGGTCAAGATAGGGTCAGGTACATTTTGGGTGCATGAATGCTTGTTGAGGGCCTGTAGTAAAAAAATAGGATGAGCAGGGGTGGCCCATCACCGCCTCCCCTATCCATGCGTCCGGCCCCTTTAAGGACACCGGTGCATGGATTCCTATGCAGAAGGGCTGTTTTTTTGATGCATCGATTAGAGCCAGAGGCTCTAATAGGCTTCAATATAGGGTGGGCTCGGGTTGCAGAGAGTGCGCTCCGAGCCCACCCAGGTATGTTATGTAGCGCCGGTCCCAAATTGGTCAACGCCATGTTAAATTTAGGGGGTGTTCTGAGCTAATAGTTGGGCTGAGGCTTACTGATTTCTATTCTGCTTCTGCCCTGGTTGTGATACTGCCTGGCAGTTATATTCCCCATTTGCCCATAGGTGGCACTGCCACCACTTGCCCATGTTGGAATACAGGGGTATCACAGCAGTATTGGGTGTCCTTTCTCGGCAGCTGTGCAGTGGGCGTGGCTAGCCCGCTGTGCATGCTGGGAAGGGGTACATAAGGGGTGGACGCCATTGGTTCGGGGTTGTTGTTCAGGTGGTGCGCCTCGTGGCCCTCATGGCACAGGGTGCGTGTGTGTGTTCTAGCCCCGGGCACCTTCAGCCCGAGGCTACATCGCTACCTGGTAGGCCCAGTTTTGCTGGCTGGGGCCTACGCCTTGGAAAAGGATCCCAAGCTGCCCACCTGCAGGAAGCCCACTCCTAAGAAAGGAGGCCTGCTGCCCCCCCAAAAAAACACCAGCCGCCACTGGGGCTGAGTCAAAATAATATGGAATGATGCATGAAAGAACATGCCTAAAAATACTAATGCATAGAGATAAATGGGCCCTTAGGGTAGAAAACATAAATTACATACAGTAATTTGTTTTGTGATTATCCTAACATTTATGGATTTGTAATTTAAAAGTTTCAGAAGATTATCAGAACATGTTACAAATGAAGGTGATGCAGTGAGGAATGGTATTTTCACTTACTTGTCCTTTTATCCGGTGACCACATACAAGAAAACAATTAGGACCTATTTACACGTCCCTAATGTACGTTAAGGCCCATTTGGGCATTTGTAGTGCACTGCATCAAAAAAAAAAGTTCTGTTCTGAATGGACTGTCTTAAACTATAACTAAAGGCATTTTTTTTTTTTCGATTTGGACAGACTGGAGAGTAATTATACCAGTTGTCAAGTTTTTATTGCTGTCTGTGCCCCTATTAGGGAGATTTACCTCTCTATTTGTCTTGTTTACCATTTTGGGCCCCCCACCCCAAAAGCACCTTGCCCCCATGTTGGTGGGAACAAGGGCCTCTTCCTGACAACCCTGGCCATTGGTTGTCGGGGTCTGCTGGCGGGGGGCTTATCGGAATCTGGAAGCCCCCTTTAACATGGGGGCCCCCAGATCCCGGCCCCCCACCCTATGTGAATGGAGAATGGGGTACATTGTACCCCTACTTATTCACCTAAAAAAATAAAACACAGTACACAGGTTTTTAAAGGCAGCTATGGCATCTCTTCCGATTTCTTCTCCCTCCTTCGCTGATGTCTTCTGCCACTGCCAGTTCTTCTCCCTTCTCTGGGTCTTCTCCGCTCTCTGCTGATGTCTTCTAGCCCTCTCCGGTTCTTCTCCCTCTGTCCGTGTCTTCTGCCCCTGCTGGGTTTTCACCGTTGTCTTCTCGCTCTTTTCCCGGGCCTTCTCTGCTGTCATCTCCCTCTGTTCTTCTTCCGATGTTGACTCAACGCTCTCTCCTGCTCTAATGTTAGGTGCGCGGTGTGCCACTGCTTATATTGGCATGGGGTGAAGTCACCGGATGATGTAATCCGGAGGCACTGCCCCTTATGATGTCAGTGCCCCATAATGCCCTGGGCGGTGACCTCATAAGGGGGTAGGGCTTCCGGGTGCGTCACTGCGGAGAAGACCCGGCAAAAGAGCGAGAAGACAGCAGAGAAGACCCAGCAGAGGCAGAAGGCAGTGAACAGAGGGAGAAGAACCGGAGGGGACTAAAAGACATCAGCAGAGAGCCGGAGAGGGGAAGAAAAATCGACAGAGACGCCGGATCTGCCTAATAAAATTACTTTAAAAACCTGTGTACAGTGTGTTATTTTTGACACTTTTTTTTTAGGTGAATGGATAGGGGTACAATGTACCCCATACTCATTCACATAGGATGGGGAGCTGGGATCTGGGGCCCCCTTGTTAAAAGCCCCCCACCAGCAGACCCTGACAACCAATGGCCAGGGTGGTCAGGAAGAGGCCCTTGTCCCCATCAACATGGGGGCAAGGTGCTTTAGGGTGGGGGGGGTGCCACTCGCTCGTCCCCATACCCTTTCCTGACCTGCCGGTCTCGGATAAGGATCTGGTATGGATTTTGTGTGGTTACCTCACGTCGTTTTTTCGGCGTGGGGTTCCCCTTAAAATCCATACCAAACCGAAGGGCCTGGAGGGAAGAACCCATGCTGTTTTTTTCTTTATTTGGCGTGGGGTTCCCCTTCAAGATCACGAGAGCACAAGTCGCATGCCAAAGTCGGATCAGTTAAGACGGCGATCTGTCTTTGATCCGACTTCAGTGATATTCAATGGGCTGGAGTAGAATCAAAGTAGTACAGGGAGCATTTTCAAAGTCTGGCCTGAAAGATTATAATTGCTGCAAGGCGCATTTTAACTAGCTTCTTTCAGACGACAAGCTTTGTGTAATGCGGTTTCCTGCGATTTATTGTGCGACAACCACGGCCGAACTGCACCGCATTTTTAGATGGCATTAAAATAAATGTGTTTGATTTGTAATTTTAGCAGAGCGTTTTGAAACCGCTATTCAAAAGGCCCAGGTGTGAATGCAGCTTTAATTTAAGCCCTGGTTCACATTGGTGCGATTTCACATGTCAAATCGGCGGCAATTGCCGCCAATGATACCGTCCTAATCGGTGCGACGCCGCACGGATTTCAAAAAGTAGTTTCTGTACTACTTTTTGCGATTTCGGGGTGCGATTTCCATTGACATCTGTGTAATAACACGCACAGATGTCTCTGTAATCGCTGGCAAAATCGGGACTGACATGCGGGAATGAAATGGTGCGAGTTTAGCTGAACACGCACCATTTCATTCCCGCACTCAGTGTGAACTTAGGATAAAGGACATTTACCTGTCCAGGGATCCAGCGCTGTCTTTACCGAGCTGTTTCTTTGCCGGCCTTCAGGTCCCCAGCGCTAGCATGTCTAGTGTGGAAAGCGGACTGAGACTCCTTGCAGCTTCACAGCCGGCTCCTCACTGCGCATGCACGAGTTGCGCTGTGCTGTGAATGGTCCTACAGCCTCTTGGAACCTGTGATGTGTGCCAAGAGATTGTGGGCAGGGAGGGGGAATAACTTCCAGTGGAATCGCCCAGACGATTACGGCTGAAGTGGGAGCGGGTACCTGTCAAAACTAGGTACCCATTCCCCACCAAAAAAATTTACTTTCAATATTGCTAGAGGAAGGGGAGGATTCTATTAAGCAGAACATCCCGTTTAGTGCCGGTTCACACTACCGCGACTTGGGGGGGGCGACTTGTCAGACCGCAAGTCGCTTGACATCAGAAATCACAGCTATGTGAATGAGAGCCGTCTTAATGAACGCGTATGAAGTCGGAGCGACTTCAGAAAAGGTTCCTGTACTACTTCAAGGCGACTTGTACCCATTGATTTAAATGGAAGTCGCCTCCAAAGTCGGATCAGTGTCTTAACTGAAGCAACTTTACAGGAAGAGAAAAATAGTTTTCTCAGGCAAACCCCTCCCTCCCACAGAGCTGATTATTGTTTGATTAGCCACTGGCAAAGTCGTCTGTCCTGGGGGCGACTTGAAGTCGCGTTGTAAGTCGCTCCAAGTCGTGCTGAAGTCGTCTCCAAGTCGCCTCGCAAAGTCGCGCTGGAAGTCGTGTTGCCCTTGTGTGAACCGGCACTTACGGATAAGTTCCACTTTAAGAAGAATTCTTTGCTAAATAATAAGCACCATATGTTGCCCAAATATGTCCCCTCCCCATCTTATACTAAAGCATACTGTGATGCCTGAGAAACCTTTACCAGGCTTAGGCCCCAGAAACTTTTACCAGACTTGGGCCCCTTTCACACGGGTGCTTCCACTGTGCGGAATCCACTTGCTCAGTGGGGGATCTCTCCGCTGAGCAGATGGTTGACAGGTCTGTGTCTGCTCCGCTATGCAGATATCTGATCCGCTGGACTGATGGAAAATAGGACCACCATCCATCTGTTTTTGGTGGATAGGATTGGATGGCGGCAGATGTCATCAGACAATTCAGTGTCCGATCAGGTCCGACTGAAAAACTGACAGGTGGGCCTGATCGGACAGCCCCTGTGAAAGGGGCCTAAGGCTTGGTTCACACTAGTGGGAATTGGATGTGGGTTTCACTGCATCCAATTCGCATGACAGGAGAGTGTGCCCAGCTCTCAATGGAGCCGGTTCACACATCTCCGTGGCGGCTGCCGAGCGCATTGCACAGGAGTCCTGTGCACCTTTGGCTCAATTTCAGCCCGATTTGTCGCTGAAACAGAGAACAGGGATGCACCAGACCCACTGCTGTGAGCCGCATCTGATTTAGGTGTGAACTCAGCCTTAGGCTGGATTCAAGCCTATGCAGTTTTAGTGCTTTTTGCATTTTGCAGATTTGCACTACAGTCCATTTCACATGGTCTCCTATGGAACACATTCTGTAGTGCAAATCTGCAAAATGCAAAAATCACTAAAACTGCATAGGTGTAAATCCAGCCTTACGCTGGATTCACACCTATGCAGTTATAGTGCTTTTTGCATACTTGCTCTACATAACGTGTTCCATAGGAAACCATGTTAAATGGGCTGTAGTGCAAATCTGCAAAATGCACTAAAAATGTATAGATGAGAATCAGGCCTGAGCCCTGGTTAACACTGGTGCGATTTGACATGCGAACTGACATGTCAAATTGGCGATATTTGCCGCAAATTGCCGGCAATGGCACCGTCCTAATCAGTGCGACGCCGCATCTGTGGCGCTGCACCGATTTCAAAAAGTAGTTTCTGTACTACTTCTTGCGATTTACATTGACTTCTGTGTCAGATGTCTTTGTAATCGCGGCTGAAATCGGGACTGCCAGCGAGAGTGAAATCGTGCGAGTTCAGCTGAACTCACACAGCTTCACTCCCGCAGCCCAGTGTGAACCTGGGCTTAAGGCCAGTTTAGGCCCCATTACCATTTGTGAATTGGTGATTACAGCAAGGGTTCCTGATGATTAATTGCAGGTGGCAGCCCCATAGAAAGCAATGGAAGGCTGACAACTCCCGCAGCTAATTATGGCCGCTGACATGTAATTGCTCATGGAGTGATCGCCTGCGAATGATTGCTCCTGGATGCAGAGAGTGTACCACTATCATTTAAATAAAATATTGAAAAAAGGAATACTTCTACCACTGAATGCTGCCCTGGCGCAAGAAATTGCCATCTTGAAGACTGTTTAGAAACCGACACTTCTGGGAGTTATGGATTCCTGATCCCTAACTGCAGTCAGTGGTTCCTCTTGCCAACCCCCTGGACCCAGCAGGAGGGGTAAGTGTTAGCTTTCTTCTTGGCAGGGCAACCTTGCCCATTTACAAATGCACAATACATGAGTTGTGGTGCCATTCATTTTGAACATACTAAAGCAATGCATATTCATTTCATTATAAGCGTTGTGATTTTTGGGAGATTTGTATGCATTGGGAACCCAGTATTTTAAAATGGCCTGCCTTACGTGGTGCATGACATAACGTGCATTAAAACACTGCACTGCTTTGGGCTCTTTTACATATGGATTGACTAATGAGCATTCTGTGGCAGATCACTTTTCAGAGGGTGTTAACAGGCAGTGAGAAGTTGACATACCGTCTGTTTTAACCACTAAAAGCTCACACTACTGCACCACAACTGCGTGCATTTCACACAATGGCAGGGCGGTTGCTATATGGTCCCCTTTCTCCTAAAAGGTTAGTGTTTGTAATTGCCCACCGTACGCGACAAAAAAGGTACAATTCTTGTTGTGATGCAAAACACGGCCATGGCAAGTGCACAAGCCCATCTAGCTGCCTTTGCAAGGAGGGGGTGGTAAAAATGTGGTGTAAACCTAGCCTAGAAACTTTTTGCTACATCAGAGATTAAATCATGCGTCTTATGCTTTAGCAACAAGCTCATCCTAAATAGTTTTATGCTAATGAAGGTTAACTTTTAAAAGTACCGGTAATTACAGGTTTTTATTTTTTCTAATCATACATGTGAAAGCAATCATGTTACATCGGGGATGCACCCTCATTGCAAGGGTTACGCTTGTTTAAGTCTATGGTACTGGAAAAAGTACTTTTTACTTACCTTTTTATCCCCTGGTGCTTTTTTTTTTTTTTTCTCCTTCCCTACACTCCAGCTTGTGGACTGCCCTTTGTTGTCCTCTGGTCCAGTGCAGGACTAGGGGCTGATGACATCAGAGGACATGTGACTGTTGGAGCTGCATGCACCAGTCTAAAGGCCCGTACACACGATCGGATATTCTGACGACAATTGTTTGATGGCCTTGTTTTGTCGGATAATCCGACCATCTGTATGCTCCATCGGACAATTGTTGTCGGAATTTCCGACAACAAATGTTGGCTGTGCATGCTCTCAAATTGTCCGAAAACAAATGTGTTCCGTCGGATTATCCGATCGTGTGTACACAAGTCCGTCGGACTAAAATCCAAAGTACAAACACGCATGCTCCAAACCAATGCTAACCATAAGACAACATTAGCAGAAGTTGCCCAAAGGGTTGGCGCTAAAGAGCAGAAAAACCACGTAGTTTTGTGTATGTTGGCTGAAAAAGTTATGCCGTCTGTATGCAGAAGAAGTTTACGACCAATGCCCTTCGGACAAAAATCCACGGATTTGTCTGATGGAAATCCGATCGTGTTTACGAGGCTTTAGGCTCCATTCACACGAATGTGTTTTTTTGATGCATTTTGCAGAAATGCAGGATTTTTTTTTAACATGGGTTCCTATGGAACACGTTCACATCAATGCATTTTTGTGCCTCTGTGTTTTTGGAAAGAGTCAGGGACTTTTTTTTCCCCTGCAAAATGCAACGTTTTGCATGTAATAGACTTCAATGGACCCGCATCCAAAACGCAAATACTGCGTTATCGGGATTTTTTTTTTCCACAATTTTTTTTTTTTACACTGTATATAGCTGGTTGCTAGGGAGGGGGCTCCCCCGCTGACAGCCCCCCCAGGTCCATACCGGGCCCTTGGTCTAGTATGGATTCGAAGGGGACCCCTCATGCCAAAATTTGTTGATGGGGACAAGGGCCTCTTCCCGACAACCCTCGCCCTGTGGTTGTCGGGGTCTGCGGGCGGGGGGCTTATCGGAATCTGGAAGCCCCCTTTAACAAAGGGGGGGCCTCTGATCCTGCCCCCCATGTGGATGGGTATCGGGTACATTGTACCCCTACCCATTCCCCCCCCCCCAAAAAAAAAAAGTAGTGTAGTGTGAAAATAGACAAGTTCGTGTTGTGTGTGTTTGCTTTTTTTTTTTTTTTTTTAAAGTCGTCTTCTTTCTCCGGCTTCTTCTTTGTCCGGTGTTGTTCTTCCTCTGCCGCCGATGACCCTCCTCCGATGCTGCATCCTGCTGATTTGTCCGCGTCGATGTCAAGCATTTTTCAGATGACTTTGGGGCGGTGCCTCCGGATGACGTCATCTGATGGCCACGCCCATAGTTATCTAAGAAATGCTTGACATCAGCGCGGACAGATCAGCGGGATGCAGCATTGGAAGGGGGTCGTCAGCGGGAGCGGCGGCGGAGGAAGAACACCGGACAAAGAAGACAGAAGATGACCGGAGGAAGAAGACATTTTTAATAAAGGACTTGTCAAAAACTGTCTTTTTCACACTACTTTTTTTGGTGAATAGGTAGGGGTACTATGTACCCCATACCCATTCACATGGGGGGCTGGATCTGGGGGCCCTGACAACCACCGGGCAAGGGTTGTTGCGAAGAGGCCCTTGTCCCCAAGGTGCTTTGGGTGGGGGGCACAGAGCCCCCCCTGCCCCAAAGCATCCACCCCCCAAGTTGAGGGCATGCGGTCTGGTATGGTTCAGGTGGGGGCGCTCGCTCGTCCCCTCCCTTTCCTGACCTGCCTGGCTGCATGCTGGGATAAGGATCTGGTATGGATTTTGGGGGGGACCCCACTCCATTTGGGGGGGTTGACCCCATGCTGTTTGTTTTTTTGCCGGCAATTCTTCTTTTTCTTGCTGATGACTCACTGGTTGTTAAGGATGCTGCGGCCAGCTGTGAATCAAGCCTTACAGCCTACTAGCTTAGTGGGAGCCTGCGGAAGCAAAAGGAAAATGAGCCGCTGAGGAGATGTGTGAACCAGCTCCATTTTTGCTTGCACATGATTGGATGATCGAAATCAGCAGGGATGTCTCTCTCATTTCAGAGCTTCCACTCAGATCTAGCAGAACTGCACTTGCAGTACTGTGCACTTAAAGGATAAGTTCACTTTTTGGAAAAAATTAATAAATGCACATTTTTTTTGCAGGTAAAAAAATTAGCATTTTTTTTTTTTTTTGGAGCCTGTAAAGCATTGCACCTGTGATCAGCAGATCATTGGTGTCATGCAAGTCTCTAGCGGATCTACCAGTGCATCTGCTTCCCCATACATCCCTTACGGGTAAACTGATACAATCTGACAGGAAGCATGAATTAACTACTACTACGCTCCACAGCGCTGAGGTAGTTAATTAAAAACTACAAGCCGACAGCCGCAAATGCTGCCGGAGCTTGTCGTTTTCCATGCACAGAGCCCTGTCAATCTGTGAAGCGGCTGGACAGACTGTTTTCTTCTTCGTACATCACGGGACACAGAGCCTTTAATTAATTATTACATAATGGGTTATATCCACCTTCAGGTGCTGGACACTGGTGTAATCAACTAGACAGGAAGTTTCCTCCCTATATAACCCCTCCCATACTGGGAGCTCCTTAGTTCTTTTTTCGCCAGTGTCTAAGGTGTTGGTCGCGAATAAGGATGTGCTAAGGAAAGCTCTACTAAGAAGCCCTCCGGGGGTCGAAGAGCTACGCTTTCAGATCCATCCAAGACGCTTATTAATTACGCTGAAATTGGATGGTACCTGGACCTCGTGGAAGCCGAGGTGTCGCCTGTCTCTCTTTTGAGAGCAAAAGTCCTGGCAGAGTCTTTTACAAGGCCCAGGGAAGAGGCCTCCTTAAGTAGGAACCCATACCCCTGAAGGTTGGCACAACATGCCCGCCGTGATGGGTGAAGATTGGTACTGTCTGGTCTTCAGCAGTCCTGCGGCAGGGATGAGGTAAGCTGGGAGAGATCCTAAGCAAATATCTTAAGGACTTTTCCTTTTGAGTATGATGTCTTGCCTACATCCACCACTGGAGGGAGTAAAGAGTTGATTTTTCACTCACCATGCTCCAGGAATACTGTCAGCTCCTCCTCGGACAGCACACTTCTTCAGCTGCAAGCTCGGCCATGGCCAGCAAGGAGGTACCTCTCACACTTGGTTCAGACTCCTGGAGCTCTCCCTGGACAGCCTCACAAGCTCTGAATTTTAGCTGCAAATCTTTTACAGAGATTCTTGCTGCGTATAACTTCCCCTCAGCCCAGACGGCCGAAAGCCTTTGTCTCCTCCTGGGGTTTAAAAAAAAAAAAAAAAAAAAAAAATTCCCATAGGTTGCTTGTACCTTCCCACTCCCTTACTGCAGCTGGTTGGGCACCCACATAGGTTGTTTTCTCCTCCTAAAAATGTGGCGTGCACAGTTGCTGGTACGCATTGTTGCTAAAAAGCTAAATCGCATGTTTGCGGAGGGTAACTTCCTCTTTTACCAGCCCACATGTTTTTGTGTTGATGGATTGACATGTCTTGCCTAAAAACGCATAAAGATGCGGGGTCGCACAAAGGTGCTTGGTCTCACAAAGTCCTTGGTTACCTAAGGCCCCATGCACACGAGACGCAGGTGCAAACTCTGCTGAACACACGTTTTTAACCGCTGAAACCGGCGTTTAAAAACGCGCGTTTGGCCGCGTTTGCAGCCGCGTTTAGCGGCGTTTTACCGCGTTTGCGTTTCTAAGCGTTTCATCATAAGACCCTCCCTAAGCTCAAAAAACTGTAAATTTTAACCATTTCAGCCAGTTTGTGAGACCAGAGTGAGTAGCAGCAGCTGAGAGAGCCGCAGTGTACTTGTATTTAGCGTATCACCTGGCCACGTCACCTGGCCACGTTACCTGCCATGTCAGCTAGCCACGTCACCTGCCACAAGTTGTGGATTGTCCACTTGCCACGTCACCTGGCCACGTTACCTGCCACGTCACCTGCCACAAGTTGTGGATTGTCCACTTGCCGCGTCACCTGCCACGTCACCTGGCCACGTTACCTAGCCACGTCACCTGCCACAAGTTGTGGATTGTCCACTTGCCGCGTCACCTGCCACGTCACCTGGCCACGTTACCTAGCCACGTCACCTGCCACAAGTTGTGGATTGTCCACTTGCCACGTCACCTGACCACATCACGTGTCACCTGGCCACGTCACCTGCCACAAGTTGTGGATTGTCCACATGCCACATCACCTGGCCACGTCACCTGGCCATGTCACATGCCACAAGTTGTGGATTGTCCACTGACCACGTCACCTGGCCATGTCACCTGGCCACGTCACCTGACACAAGTTGTTGATTGTCCACTTGCCACGTTACCTGCCACAAGTTGTGGATTGTCCACAATGCAATGCAAGCAATTAGTTTTCTTTTATATTTTTTAATAGTTTTTCATCATTTGCCATCATTTTTGAGATTTCTAATGTTAAATAGGTCACCTTTAAAAACGCTTATAAACGCAAACGCGGAAAAACGCCGGTACCGTGTTTAGCCGCGTTTAGCAGCGTTTAGCGTCTGAAACGTGGAAAACTTTTGCGTCTGAACCCATTTTTTTGCTTCTGAAAAAACGAGGTTAAACGCAACTGCTTGTAAACGCCAAAAAACGAGAGTGTGTGCATGGACACATAGGATAACATTAAATGGGTTCAGGGGCAGTTGAAAAAAGTGTCCAACTGCCTCTGTACGTGCGTTCAACAGCAAATAACAGCGTCTCGTGTGCATGGGGCCTAAGAGTACTTAATCGCATGAAGAGGCTTGTTCCACAGAGATGCCGAAAATAGCATAAAAATTGCTTATTCGCACAAGGGTGCCTGATCACTCAGGAATCCTTGGTCTCGCAAGGGTACTTGTTTGCACGATCGTGCTTAAGATGCATTAAATGTTGGATCGTATCAAGATGCTGAATCACATATAAGTTGCATGATCGCCTAGATTTTTGCATAGGTTGCATGATAATTTAGGGATTCACTTAAATTATACAGGATTCCTTATGTTCACATAAGAATACATGTCTCCATGGATACATGTTGGGTGATGCTGCATAGACATGTTCGTAAACGTATGCTTGCTAGCAAAATACCCGTTCCATAGCATACAAGCAAAATATATGCTTTTTATGTTTTTTGCTTAAAACATATTTGTACAAGTTCATGCTTTCATGAATGCACGCTCCCATTAAAGCATTTAGCTTCAACACTTGCCACTTTCACATATGGGGAGCCATTTGTGTTTATTTACATGGGACTACAAGAGGTTGTCTGCGTTCGTGGGGGAACAGCACCTCTTCCAGTTGGTGGTCTTGCCCCTTGGGTTGGCCACCGTGCCCGGGTTTACAAGGTGCTAGAGCCCGCCTCTAGCAGGACTAAAGACCCAGGGTATAGCAGTAATGGAATACCGAGGCAATCTGCTGCTGATAGATCAGTCAGTAGCATGGCTGGACCTAAGTGTGTCCAACATAGTCAAGTATCTGAAACTCCTGGGTTATGATCCCAGTCTAATGCCGCGTACACATGACCATTTTTCTCGTCTGGAAAAATGTTCATTTTTTTCTCTTTGACGAGAAAAACGCCCGTGTGTGGGCTTTCCAGCATTTTTCCCCCGACGAGAAAAATGGCAAGAAAAATAAGAACATGCTCTAATTTTTCTCGTTGTGACTCACGGCATTTTTTTCCGCGGCAGTTTTCCCATAGGGAAACACTGCCAGGGAGCCTACACACGGTCGTTTTTCACGACCAAGAGAAAAAATGTCATGAAAAACGACCGTGTGTAGGGGACCAAGCCGGTCCTCGTTTTTTATGCCGATTTTTTTTTTTTTTTTTTTTCTCTGCGGTGTTTTCACCGTCGAGAAAATCGATCGTGAGTACGCGGCATTGGGGTACATTTTGATAAGGAACTTGGAGCATTTGGGACACAGCCCAAAGAAAGGAGAGTTTTTTTTTTTTTTTTTTGCTTCAGACAAAGTCAGCACTTAAAGCTGGTCTATGTGGTCAAGGCAAGGAAGAGTTCCTTACATTCACCTTTTGCTTAAGATGCCAGGGATGGTGGCTTCATTCAAAGAGGTTCCCTATGCTCAGTTTCAAGGCTGCTTGATCCTAACTTGGCGTTATCCAAAGGATCTGATCCCACTGATACGCTGGAATCTCAGTTGGTAGTTCTTAACCAAAAGATTTGGCAGAAAGGAAGATCCCTCATGCCGGTTACTTGAGAAGTAGTGGCTACGAAGACTGGTCTCTAGGGGAGACCACTGCTCAGGGGAGGTAGTCTAGTTCCAAGAGAGCCTTGTCCGGCAACTTGCTAGCCATTAAGGGTCGAAAGCTTTGGATAGCACGTCTATCTTAATCGCCTGGGCGTTTAGGTTGCAGGTTTGTTCTGTCAGAGTACAATCCGACAATGCCACGTCAGCGGTTGACTTCATTTACCAAAAGGGATACTAGAAGTCATGCAGCCAGAAAGAAGTAAGCCATGTTCTGGCTTTGGCAGAGGAGCTTGTGCCTTGCCTGTTGTCAGTCTTCATTTCATGAAATTGAGAATGGGCAGGCAGTTCTCTGGAACCATCAACAATTATTCCCGGGTGTATGGCCTCTACTTCCTGATCTTTTTCTGATCAGAAGCCAGAGAAGGGGCACCCCGGGCAAAAGATTTATGGCCGTCCAGTTTCAACTAAGAAGTTGGTCAGCTTTTATGTCTAGGACAAAGGATCCACTCGCATAGGAGACGAGATGCATTAGTAACCTCGTGGAAACAGTTGTCACTGGTTTATGCATTCTCTTCTCCCAGTGCTGCAACTACCGTGGCCTCTATGCTACATCAGAGGGGAATGGAAGCCGGCCTTATAAATCCAGCATGACCCAGACGACCTTGCTGTGCAGGGATCGCAACGGTGGTAGTAGAGGACCCAGGGGCCCTTACATCTTGCCCAGACCTACTTCAAGGGTCGGTATTCCATCCTGTCTTGGAAACATGGGAATTAATGGTTTACTTGGTTTAGCCTGCATTCTTGATGGATTGCGGCTTCAGAATCAGGACGATTACCCTGATTCATACAGGAGAGCGGGCCTCCAGGACCATGTATTATGGGATCTGGAAGGCCCATTATCCTGGTGTGACCCCAAGGGATGGCACCCTCAGAAGTATGTCACAGGTAGAATTCTTACCTTCCTACACTAGAGAAGGGATGGAGCTAGCCTTAAGTTCCATCAAGAATCAAATCTCGACCTTGTCAGGGTTTTCAAGGTCGCTTGCTTTTTCTCACTCTTTGATCTGGGCATTTCTAAAAGGGGTAACGCGTATAAGCCCGCCAGTTAGTTTGCCCTTGTGCCCGGGGAGATTTGAGTCTGGCTTGTCAGCTTGCAGGGACAGCTCCTTGGGCTGATGCGCCATATTTCCCTTCATCCTCCTTCAAGGGTGTTGGGGTTCTTGGTTGCAGTAGCCTCTGCAAAAGAATTTCAGTATTGGCAACTTTCTTTGTATAGAGCCATAGTTATTAGGGTGATGTTGAACCTCCACCCAGCCTTTTTCCCAAAAGGATCTGGTTTTCTCTAGTTTTTTCAAAACACTTCTTCCCTCCCCCTTTTTTTTTTTTTTTTTTCCAGAAACTTGGTTTACGGAAGAAAAATTATTACTTTTCTCTAAATATAGATGAGAATAGTTTGAGGTCTATCGGAAAGTTTCAGATACAGGAGTCTGACGTTTTGTTACGCTGCCAGAAGACCCTAGAAATGGGTAGGCAGCGTTCTAATCAGTTATTAAATGGTTATATTGAGAGCAGTCAAGGCCTATCTGAAGCGGTTACTCCGATACGGAAAACTGATGTTTGTTGCGCTACCCGGAGTCCCTGGAAAGGGCAGGCAGCATCTCAACTGTTTCAATGTTGATTCATCAGGCTACAATTCAGGCTTGTGGTTAGAGAGGGTTCCCCCTGTTTCTTTTAGTATGCACTCTACCAGAACAATAAGCGCTTCATGTGTGGTGCATTACCATGCCTTTATGACTCAGATTTGCTAGGCCGCAACTTGGTCATCAGTGTTTACGTTCACTAATTTTTATTAGGTGAACGTAAGACAGTTGGAGGATGCCGCTTTTTAGCGCAGTATGCTGCAGGCAGCAGTATAGGTCCTCACGTCTGATGGCGGTCTGCGTTATTTGTGTCTCCCTCCCCTCCAGTTGAGCATTGCTCTGGGATGTCCCATTATGTAATGATTAAAGGCTCTGTGTCCCATGATGTACTCCAAGAAAAGCATTTTACAGGTAAGCTGTTATTAAAAAATCCTATTTTTTTTTTTTTTTTTTTAATTGTGACCGCTAGCAGGGAGGGAGAAGAACCCTGCTATCTGTCACAGCGGGGATCGGAAGGTGCGGGGGCCAGTCTGTTCGTAACATGTTACACCCTGAATATGGGTGTAACATGTTACGAAAGGTGAATTTATCCTTTTAAGCCTGGTACACACAATGAGATTATCGGACGATTGATCATGCTTGTTTTCTTTTTTGCATGCTAATCTCCTAGCCAAAATTAAGTTACGAAAATTCTCGTGAGAGAATAAAAATTCGGAAGTGATGCAATGTATTGTATTCGTATTTTTGGACGACAACTGTGCTGATTGCACAAAAATTGTATGATCTGGTATTGTATGAGAAAATTTTCGTGCTTGTCCCATCAGAAAATTTTGCATGAATTGTCGTGACCGGCTCTCGAAAGCTGTCCAATAATGATCAGATTATCGTATGATTGCTTTGAAAGCAGTATTTTTCGTATGATTTTTTGATCGTGTGTGTATGGGCCTTTACAGTGCACTTGCACTGCACAGACTATTTGCCTTTAGTGAATAAACATCATTGTGTGTTTTAATATTTTAAAATCCTTGATTCCATTCACATACCGTAGTTCGTTAGTAATTTTACATGAGGGACAGTGATAATATTTATGCCTTGTTGATCCTTTTCTCTCATTGCAAGGCTCCAATACAAGGTCTGTCGGGAAACAATAGACTCTACGACTACAAGTCTCTACGACTACTGACTTATTGACCGGAAACACCCAGAATGCTCCTGGTAGTCAGTGACTATGTTGCTGGGGAGCAGTGCAATTGGTATTCATGGCTACTGAAAAATAATAATACAATTTGATTATGCTGACACATGCCCTATTGGGTCTCATGAAGTGTGTGTGTTTTATTACCATTCCTCTTTAAAGGAATGTATAGTGTTTTTTTTTTTTTGTTGTTTTTTTTTAATACTTGTAGCACACGGACCCTTTTCTCCTGCCTACCTTCACTTTGCAGAGATAAAGGCACACCGTGCCACATGCCCGTATACTCCTGGTATAAGAGGGTGAGCGGTGTTCTTACAGTTTTGGGTCCTGCAGCGAGTTACCTCCCGTCCATTGGTTCTCGTCCCCAGAATATAGGGAAAAGTCTGTTCTTTTCCCCGAAAGAAGGCCAATGTGCAGACAATGTTTAAACTCTAAACAGACAAGTTTATTTTATCTTGCTGGAAACAGATTTGGGAATAGGTTGAAGATAGTAACAAAAGCAGGTAGGGAGACAGGTTCAGGCACGCGGCACCCAGTTACCCTATTCTTCACTCAAGCCTGAGTGTGAATTGCTCACCCGGATAGATCCCTCTCACAGTTCCAGCAGCCGGAGTGAAGCACGAACCATTTCTTTAAGTTAGTCCCCTTCACGGACAAGTCTAATGCCGCGTACACACGACAGTTTTTAATGACGAGAAAAATGCCATTTTTTAAAATGGTCATTAAAAATGATCGTGTGTGGGCTTCAGAGCATTTTTCACGACGTGAAAAATGGCCATGAAAAAATTGGAACATGCTCTAATTTTTCTCGTCGTTTTTCACATCGTTTGTTTTTCTCGTCATGAAAAACGGCCGTGTGTAGGCTTTAACGACATGAAAAAAAATCTGCATGCTCAGACTCAAGTATGAGACAGGAGCGCTCGTTCTGGTAAAACTAGCGCTGTAACGGACTGAAAAGCGTGAATCGTCTCTCAACAAACTTTACTAACATGAAGGGTGGCGCCATCCGAATGGAACTTCCCCTTTATAGTGCCGTCGTACGTGTTGTACGTCACTGCGCTTTACTCAAGCATTTTTTTTTCCACGATAGTGTGTAGGCAAGGCAGGCTTGAAGAATCACGTCGAGAAAAATGCCGTTTTTTTTCAATGACATTAAAAAACGGTCGTGTGTACGCGGCATGAGAGATCCTCTGCCACAGAATCCTTTAGTTACTGAATTAGAACTTTGAAAACTCCCATAGATTAATAGAGACCATAGGTGCCAATGGGACACGCTACAGGAGCTATACTGCAACTCACGAATCCTTCCCTCTAATAGGTAACCAGGCCTCTCCTTCACCGTGAATTTCTCCACCGATCCATCAGACAGGTCCTCCCCCGGTTTCTTCTCCTTCAGAGCGGGCCACCCTCACACGGGTTCCCTGGGACTCCAGTGTGTTGGTTGTAGACCCAGTTAAAAGTACTGGGCCTACCTGGAACTCTGTAGCCTCGGGCTAAAGGTGCCCGAGACTCCTCGGCCAATTTACACACCCCAGGCCAGCAGGGCCAATGGGTGCGACTTTGCCACCAGGGGTCCTCCTGGGAATCCCCCCGGCACCACCACCCCAATGGGGCACACTCCACTCCACTCTCCTCCTCCTCCTAGAACATGGCGTCTGCCCTTTTTGTACCCTCTCCTGGCATGCACAGCAGGCTGAACTCCGCCCGCCGCATGGTAGCTGAGAGAAGACACCCGATCACACCACAATGTCACCAGTGGTTCAACCCGAGACCTGGGAAACAGCGCCACCACAGGCCCAGGGGAGCTATACACCAGGCAACAACATGGCAGAGCAGAGTCCATATTAAACAGAATTATAGAATCTGAGCCATACTATGGCTCAGACTGCCCCTAAATTTACAACATGGCGACCCCAATTTTTGGGGTCCCGCTACATACTTTTAATTCATTTTGGAAGACAAAGAAAAGTTACACTATAGAGCATCTGGGTTCAAACATAAACGGTACCAGTAAAGACATATATCTAAATACAGGTCTTTTTATTTCTTCGTGCCAGTTCACACTGGGGCAGCACGACTTGCCGCGCGACTCGGCAAGGCGATCTGCACACGACTTCAGAATCAACTTGCTAAATGACTTCTGTATTGAAGTCAATTGAAGTCGTCCCAAAGTTGTACAGGAACCTTTTTCTAAGTCGGAGCGACTTGAGTCGCTCCTATTAGAACGGTTCCATTGTACAGAATGGAGCATGACTTGTCAGGCGGCTAAGTCGCCTGACGAGTCGCCCCTGTGTGAACCGGTACTTATTTGATATGTGTGTGAATGAGATCAGCTAAATGTAAATAGAAAATGGAAACATAAGTGGATGAACTGACATGTACAATGTGAAAGCCACAAACACTTTAACCACCTCCGTTCTGGAAGGTTTTACCTCCCTTCATGAGCAGGCCAATTTTTGCTATTCGGCACTGCACTACTTTATCTGGCAGTTGCGTGGTCATGCAATGTTGTACCCAAACAGCGTTTTTTTTTACATGGTATTTGATTACCACTGGGCTTTATATTTTTTCTTATATAAATGAAAAAATACCAAAACTGGTAGTAAAAAAAAATTATTTATTTATTTATATATATATATATATATATATATATATATATATATATATATATATATATATATATAATTAAAAAGTTATCCTATAAAACTTATTCGATCAAATAATAATTAAAAAAAGAAATCCAATTTCTTTATAAATTTTGGCCAAAATGTATTCTGCTACATGTCTTTGGTAAAAAATCTCTCAATAAGTACACATTGATTGGTTTGTGAGAAAGTTATAGCATCTACAAACTATTGTTTGGCATACTGGAATTTTTTTATTTTTATTTTTTTTATACTACTACCCAGATGGCAAGCAATTAAGCTACAAGTTTAACTACTTCCTTACTGGGCACATATACCCCCTTCCTGCCCAGGCAAAATTTCAGCTTTCAGCACTGTCACGCTTTGAACGGCACTTGTGCGGTCGTGCGACGTGGCTCCCAAACAAAATTGACGTCCTTTTTTTCGCACAAATAGAGCTTTCTTTTGGTGGTATTTGATCACCTCGGCGGTTTTTATTTTTTGCGCTATAAACAAAGAGCGACAATTTTGAAAAAAAAAGCAATATTTTTTGATTTTTGCTATAATAAATATCCCAATTTTTTGGGATTTTTTTTTTCCTCAGTTTAGGCCGATACGTATTCTTCTACATATTTTTGGTAAAAAAAAAAACGCAAGCGGCGTTTATTGATTGGTTTGTGCAAAAGTTATAGCGTTTACAAAATAGGGGGTAGTTTTATGGCATTTTTATAATTTTTTTTTTTTTTTATTTTATTTTTTTTACTAGTACTGGCGGCGATCAGTGATATTTTTTTTACGTGACTGCGACATTATGGCGGACACATCGGACACTTTTGACACTATTTTGGAACCATTCACATTTATATAGCGATTAGTGCTATAAAAATTTACTGATTACTGTATAAATGTGACTGGCAGGGAAGGGGTTAACACTAGGGGGCGAGGAAGGGGTTAAATGTGTGCCCTATTAGTGATTACTACTGTGGGGGGAGGGGACTGACTGGGGGAGGTGACCGATCTGTGTCCCTATGTACAAGGGACACAGCATCGGTCTCCTCTCTCCCTGACAGGACATGGATCTGTGTGTTTACACACACAGATCCATGTCCTTGTCTGTGTAACCGCCGATCACGAGGGGGCCTGGCGGACATCGCGGCCGCCAGGCACGCGCATCGGCATTGCAGTGACGCGCCGGGTACGTGCGCGCGCCCCCCAGTGGCCAAATTAGCGGAGGCCGTATAAACACGGCCTCCCGGCATGTAACAACCACCTCACGGCCGTATATACTCGTACGGCGGGCGCGAGGTGGTTAAAGATGACTTGCCAGGCTTCACAAGTTTGATGCACAATTGCAGCAAGTCCTCATTGCATGACTCCAGATCAAGGCCTCGTACACACGGTTTGATTGTTGGATGACCGAGCATCTGATTTTTGTCAAAAGCGCGTGTGCAGGATCTTGTCTAGCATACTAACTATCCGCAAATTGTCGTTTGACAAACACGAACGTAGTGACGCACTATGAGAGTATAAAGAGGAAGTTAATTTCTCAAGCGCCACCCTTTGGGCCACTTCCGCTAGTTTCGTGTTAGTAGAATTTTGGTCAGCGTTTCGCGATTTTGCAGATCGTACAAAACAAATGCCTTTTAAACGTTATTGGCATAACTACATCAGTATCACCAGCAAAGCGGCTTTATTATCCCATTAAAGAAGATGAGAGTTTTGACATTTCATCAACTGCCACGTCAGGAATGTTAATTCTAGACTACGAACAGTAATTTACAAGACCGAACTCTTCCCGGTCGTTCCATGATTCCGATCATGCGTGTTTGTACTTTCGACTTTTGTGTGATGGATTTTTGTACTGACCATCTGAAAATCAGACCTTGAGTTCACATCAGACAAAAATTTTATAGCCTGCACATCCAGCTTTTGTCTGATGTAAAAGTCAAATTGCCTGTCGCATGCACCATACTAAGGTTCCGAAAATATGCAGACAGCTCGTCTTCAGACTTTTCCGTTCTGATTTTCGTATTGTGTACGAGGCCCAATTTTCTTTGCAAACATTCTGCAAGTTCTGGTTCAGTTATGTTGTGCTATAGTCATCCCACCACAGGGGGCACTGCGGCTGGCAAAGCTGTAGACTCACCACTGCAACTTTGCTCTTGCTAGAGACTTGCCATGCAAATTTGCTACAAATTGGAAAAGTGTCAACTAGAACTTGTTCTTCCAATTCAACACTGCCACGAATTTGTGGCAAGTTATCCATGCGATCTAGGTAATGGCGGTGATCAGCGATTTGATGAAGGAGCACGCATGCTTCAAACTCGCGCACCTCCCACTCCACCCTCCATCCAGATGTGATGCCAGCGGCTGCACCTGAACCTACCCGAGTGCCTGAAAGCGCTGGGAACCACCAGCACAACCGGAATCAGTGGCCATTCCTTTCTCCTGACCACAGCTCGTCCTCCCTAGGAGTGGTTGAACCACCATACATTCCCACATGCACTGAAGTCCTTTTGTGAGTTTTTATTGTTGCTCTTAAATGTCATATTAGTTGCTGCATTTAGATGGCGCTGCTCTCCTTCTGTTCTGCATCTCCACAGAGTTCCTTCTAGCTCATACCAGAGCCTGCAGCCGTCCAAAGCCAGCACCCAACCCCCTGAGACTTCAGTTGCTTCCGAACTTGCATTTTATGAACGGCTTATGACCGAGTTTAATTGCCCACTCTCTCCTTACCCTAGTTCTTGTTTTTTCTGTCTAACAGTAACTCCAATAACCACTCGTTACAACCAAGATATGTCGAATACCATCCCTGAAAGCACAACACATGGAACCTTGAAGCAGACAGGATACAGCAGCAGAAGACCACACCGGGTGCCACTCCTGTCAGCTAAGAACAGGAAACTGAGGCAACAATTGGCACAGACTCACCAAAATTGGACACTAGAAGATTGGAAAAACATTGCCTGATCTGATGAGTCTCGCTTTCAGCTGTGACATTCAGATGGTAGGATCAGCATTTGTGGTAAACAACATGAAAGTATGGATCCATCCTGCCTTGTATCAACGTTTCAGGGTGGTGGTGGTGGTGTAATGGTGTGGGGGGATATTTTCTTGGCACATTTTGGGCCCCTTAGTACCAATTGATCATAGTTTTTTTTTTTTTTTTTTTTTTTAATTCTTTATTTCCATATTTTTCTTACAGGCATCATCAAAAACATAAAAGATAACATTATCTTAATGATATTAATAAAGCATATATGATTAATTGCCTGTATTTTTATTTTTCCCTTCCCTCCCCTGCACCCATCCCCATTAACCCCAGAGAGAAAAAAAAAAAAAAAGAAAGAAAGACCTCCCTATCTCCGCCTGACGGTTTCAATAAACAGCAAGGTGTCTCTGCCAATAGGTTTCCAAACCCAAATCCCACTTTTATTCTTCTCTATCTTCTCCAAATAGTTTTTTCCCCTCTTCCGATTTTACGAATTCTTCCCATGGTGCCCATATTTCCTTATTTTGTTCCTGCCTTTCCATATCTCTAGGCCACAAATTTTCCATTATCCAAATTCTTCTGATTTTATTCAGCCACATAGAGATGGGAGGTGTTCGTGTTTCTTTCCAACACAAAGATATGCAGCTTTTCGCTGCATTCACCATGTGACATATTATTGAATTTTTATATCTTTTCATCGGGATTTGGGAATTTTGTAGCAGGAGGAAGGCTGGGTCATCAGGGACTCGGTATTCCGTAAACATTTGCGTTTATCCTCTGAACTTCCAACCAGTACTGTCTAATCACTGGGCATTGCCAAAAAATCTGAAAAATAGTCCCTCGCTCTCCACAATTTCTCCAACATCTATCCGTTACTTCCGGAGAAAATTTATTCAAGGTTGCTGGAGTTATGTACCATCGTGTTAGCAATTTATAGTTGGATTCCTGTATCTTGGTACATCTAGAGGTACTCAGTGCCAACTGTACCACTTTCCTGCTCTGGACTGGAGAGAACCTTTGATTCAAATCTCTCTGCCATTTACTCAAACTTCTCATTTTATAATCTTCTGGAGGTGTTACCAAAAGAGCATACATTTTAGATATAACATGGGAGATTGGTTCCTTTCCTTCACAATATATCTCAAATCTTGTATGTGGTCTACAGTATTTCTCCATCGGGCCTAAGGATACCAAGAAATGTCGTATTTGTCTTGCCTGCCAACCAGACATTTCAAATTGACCTCCCTGTCGGGTCATGGATTCTATAGATGGCCAATTATCTAAGTTCGTAAAATGTAATACTTGATGAAAGCCCCTGTCTCTGAGTCCCTGAAATCCTCTTGCTTCTAACCCTGGTGGAAATGCTGGGTTTCCCAGAATTGGTGTCAAGGGTGAATGTTCTGTAGAAATTCTAGGGTTCCGACTTGTCTTATATCCCATTAATAATGTAGGGCCTATCGTAGGGTGTATTTTCAGTGAGGAGGGTAAAGATGTGTAACACCATATGGCTCTGCTTAATGGAATATTACTTATTTGTTGTTCAATTTTAGTCCATAATTTATACTCTGTGTGCCTACACCAATCAATAATCCTGCCTAACTGTGCTGCCTGATAATATTTATACATATCAGGGGCTGCAATTCCACCCCACTCCTTCGGCATTGTCAGCAAACCTCTATTTATCCTAGGACGTCTACAGGCCCAGATAAATTTTGAGAACTCTAACCCTATTTGGCTAAAATAGGTCCTGGGAATATATATAGGCAATGCCTGGAAAAGGTACAAAAACTTGGACTATATTCATTTTTAGAATGTTGCATCTCCCGAACCAGGAGTGCATGCCCTTATTCCATTTTTTTAAGAGTATTTTAACTGTCGTAAGTAATGGTCGAAAATTCATGTCATAGATCTTTGTTAAGTTTGAGGGAATCTGTGTCCCTAAGTAATTTAATGCTGTTGTCGTCCATCTAAACTTAAAATTGTGTTGTAAGGTTTTACTTAGTTGTCCCTGCATCGCCACTCCCATTGCCTCCGACTTACTATAATTGATCTTAAAACCAGACAGAGATCCGTACTGTTCTATTTCCTTCAGAAGATTTGGCAGTGATATTTGTGGGGATTCTAAAGAAAACAGCAGGTCGTCCGCATAAGCTGACACCTTATACTCTTCTCTTCCAATTCTTATACCCACAATATCCGGGTTCTGTCTGGTTCTATTCAACAGAGGCTCTAGTGTCAGAGCAAATAGGAGTGGTGACAAGGGACACCCCTGACGGGTCCCATTCGATATCGGAAATATTTTAGAGTGTACTCCATTTGCTTTAACTGTAGCTTGTGGTTTCGAGTATAGCTCATTTATCCACTTTAGCATCCGGTTTCCAAGACCCATGTGTTTCAGTACTCCTAGCATAAATGTCCAATTCACCCTATCAAAGGCTTTTTCCGCATCTGTGTTTATAAAAACACTGTTTTTTTTAAATTGGTTCGCTTGTTGGATTAGGTTTAGTACTTTAATAGTGCTATCTCTTGCTTCACGTTTGGGAATAAAACCCACTTGATCTAGATGTACCAACTGAGACACATGGGGTTGTAATCGAATAGCCAAGGTTTTTGTAAAAATCTTTAAGTCTGTGTTCAGTAGGGATATCGGGCGATAACTACTACAGCATGTCAAGTCTTTACCCTCCTTTGGCAAAATCGTAATATGTGCTCTTAGTGTGTCTGATGTAAAGGTCGTTTTTTGTCCTATCGCATTAAATAATTTGGTCATGTGTGGACCTAATAGAGAATAAAAACTTTTGAAGTATTGTATAGAGAAGCCATCTGGTCCGGGTGCCTTTCCATGTTTTATCGTTTGTATTGCTGCAAATATTTCCTCTGTAATGGGTGCTTCTAATTTTCTTCGAACCGGGGATGGTAATCGAGCTAGTTGAGAGGAGACAAGATATTCATCTATAGACGAGTGAGGCAAAGAAGGAGGTGCTAGGTTATACAGTGAAGAGTAATACTCCCCAAATTCCTGTGCAATCTCTTTCGGGATCGAGATTTTTTGGTCTCCTTTTCCCTTAATATAGGGTATATATGATTGTGTTTGTTGTTCTTTCAGTTTCTTTGCCAGTAATTTGCCACACTTGTCTCCAGATTCATATGTCAACCTTCTCCATCTCTGTAATACCGCTTTTGCTTTATATCGTAAGATATCTGATATCTGTCTTCTTAAATGTGCTAATTCATTTCCTACTCCTCTTTCTGGTCTCTCTTTATGTAATATCTCTAATTCCTGAATCTTTCCCTGTAGTTCATTTATTTCCTTTTCTCTGGCCTTCTTTACTCGGGAACCATGTTTAATTAATATTCCCCGTATAACTGTTTTATGTGCTTCCCATACAATACCTGGGTCACTTTCTGCACTGTCATTTATTTGGAAGTACCATGAAATTTCTTTACTCAGATCTGCTAGAATTTCGGCTGATTGTAATAAACTTTCATTCAATCTCCAATTCCATTCCATAGGATGGACTGCCCCTGATTGATCATAGTTTAAGTGCCACGACCTGCCTGGGTATTGTTGCTGACCATGTCCATCCTTTTATGACTACAGTGTACCCATCTTCTGATGGCTCCTTCCAGCAGGATAATGCGCCATGTCACAAAGCTCAAATCATCACACCACTGGTCTCTTGAACATGACAATGAGGTCACTGTACTCCAATGGCCTCCACATTCACCAGATCTCAATCCAATAGAGCACCTTTGGGATGTAATGGAACGGGAGATTCACATGGATGTGCAGCTGACAAATCTGCAGCAACTGCATGATGCTATCATGTCAATATGGACCAAAATCTCTGAGGAATGTTTCCAACACCTTGTTAAATCTGTGTAGCGGGGTGTTCCCCTTTAACGCAGAGAGACTACATTACCCAGAACCCCGTTCGGCAATGTTTCTGCCGCAGAGACTCATGGGAGGGGTTATAAAATGAGGAGGCGAGGCTGGGCTCGGCCTCTTTGGGACACGAGACTTCAGAGACTGATCCTCCTGTGCGGATGTGTCGGAGTGCAAGGCCTGAAGCCTGAGGTCTTGCGCAGCACCAAAGAGCCTTCCACCCCTCTGCAAGCCTGGGTGGCATCGGACTTCGCTCTATTACAGCATTGGTTGGATCGGGGACCCGATCGCTGGAGAGACTGTGTGTGTGTGTGTGTGTGTGTGTGTGTGTGTGTGTGTGTGACAGTCGGTGGAAGTTCCCAGACTGGGACCGCAGTCCGGTTGGGTGAGAGGGCGTATGCCCAAACCATATACTGTTAATAGGCCTATAGACTGCCGTGGCCCACAAGTTGTTCCTGATGCTCTCACTGAAGAACCTTATCAGAGCTGAACTTGCATAGCAAAGTGTTTATCCCATCTTTACCTTTCCCATTGGATTACAAATTATACTCTGTTAATGTGCACCACCGTTAAAGACCTGCCAGTGAAGAAAAGAACATCATCCCCTATAGACTAAGTTTTAGCTGTTTGGACCAGGCCTGGTGGGGTTTTCTAATTTGTATGGTTACTGCGCCACAGGGCGCCTAACTAACGGTCACCTGTGTGGCGCACTTATTGCTGTTGGCTTTATATTCATAGTGTGTTAGTGTTGCAGGGCTCTGCTAAAATATATATATATATATATATATATATATATATATATATATTGTTAACTGTTAACCCCTTTTCCTAACTAAAGCTTGAGTAAATTCTATACCTATTTCACTTTAGTATTGTCTCGGTGCTTAATTACTCATACAGTATAAGATAGACATTTTGCTGTCAGAACTAGCTGTGCCAGTAGGGGGTCGAGTGTATTGCCGGGGGTTGGCGGAGCTGTCTTCAGGGCCCAAACTAAATCTGCGGCCTTCTTAGTTGGAGGTATCGCTACACGTGGGGGCTCGTCCGGGATCCTGATGCAGCAGGTGAATGCCAGAAGTGCCGGCATGGACCCACAAACAGTAGAAGCGTGGTGCAAAGCCTCTAACGCAGAGCCAAACCAGTCGATAGTCATCAGCCTCTCTGGGGAGGAATGGTCGACTGAAACGGTAGAGGAGTTAATGAAGTCAGTGTCCCCAGATCACACACCGTGGGTGACGGAGATAAAAGTCAGACCCAGACATCTCATATCAGTATGCATTAGTGGAGTACTGGGATGGGATGCCAGAGGCCTGTAAGCGCAAGTGTGTGCGGACGCCAGACAACAGAACCTATAGGTTGGCGCACGCAGTAACTGAAAAAAAGGAACCATCACCAACGGGCTCACCGCAGGCTACGGCCCGTACCCCACCGGAAAAATGAGGCCGGTGCGACGCCTCCGGTGGCGCCTGCACCTGTCACTGCTATATCACCAGAACTGATAGGTGCGATAGGGGATCTGCTAACCAAGTGTCAGAAGGCAAGCACGGTGCATGTAGAGACTAGCTACCGGAGACTAAAGACATTCTCAGGGAAGCTCCCTGTCCCCGCAGGGGAAGAAGACTTTGACACCTGGGTGGAGCAGGCAGTATAGGCATGGGAGGTGCCTGAAGCACAGAAGAGGTAACGAGTGATGGAAAGCCTTAAAGGCGCAGCAGTGAAAAGTTTTTGGTTTGGGAATGCAGATTGCATGGCTCAAGACTATCTAGCCATGCTGCAAGAAGAGTTTGGTCAATTGGAAAAGGTGACAGAGATGGTCTACCAATTTGAACATACTTTCCAACAACCAGAGGAGAAACTTTCCGAGTATGTTAGGAGACTGAACAGGTTGTTGTGCAAGATTGTGTTGAAGGGGATGAAGCCCCAAGATACAGATGCGGCAAGAATGAAGCAAGTCTTAAAGGGAGCGTTACGCTCGGATCCAGTCTGGCTGCACCTGAAAACCTCAGGAGGAGGAACGTTGCTGACTTATGCTGACTTGATAAAAATCATCAGAGATGAGGAGGCGCTGCAACAGGACCAGCAGATGATTAAGGCAAATGTTGTACCCGCACAGGTGCTAGTCAATCCAGTAATGACCCCTGAAAGAGATTCGGAGATAGACACCCTGAAAGCTCAAATGTCCAAGGTGTTAGAGATGTTGACCTCTCTGATGGGGGGAAAAAAACACAGAGGGTCCCAAGAGAGAAATACCAAGGAAGGAATTATTCCCAGTTGCCTCAGCACCCGCATCTTTACAAGAATGGGGAGATATAGTCTGCTTTAACTGTGGAGGAATTGGACATATTGCGGCTACATGCTCCAGTCCCAAGAAGAAGTAAATAGACAACCGCAAGCCGGCGGGAAACTTCAGAGGGCCCCGGTGAAGGAGTCAACCGGGTGCCCATCACCTTCAGTGAGCTCCAAGCTGAAAGTAAAGCAGAAGATAACTGGAGATAAAATGTCTCGGGGGGAAACGCAACATTCCTCAACAGAGATACACCCCAGAGAAAGGGGGTAAGACCCCTCAGAAGAGGCACAGCACTCCCCAGAGGGGGTACACACCTAAGACAAACAATAGTATCCCTCAGCGGGTCCCTACACCCAGTAAAAGGAGAGAAGTCAATGCATACCAGACTCAAGAAAGACTGAAGTCCAAAGGGGATTGGACGAGAGGAGGTTCAAAGAGAAAAAGTCTGAAGAAAGCGACCCCTGCCGGGCCATATCCGGAGTAGGGATGAGCTTCGTGTTCGAGTCGAACATACGTTCGACTCGAACATTGGCTGTTCGATCGTTCGAAGATCGAACGATTTGGGCCGTTCGCGCCAAATTCGAGTGACGCGAACGGCCCACAATGCACTACGCCATCGCAGTGTCATCCAGGCGCTGTGATTGGCCAAGCATGCACTGTGACCCCGCATGCTTGGCCAATCACAGCGCCGGCAGCGAGGAGAGCAATGATTGGCCACAGGCAGGATGCCTGTGGCCAATTATTGCTGAGGGTGTTTAGTACACGCCCCACACTATAAAAGGCCGCCAGCACGGCGGCCCAGTGTAGTGTGTTCCGGAGCAGGGATAGAGTAGCATAGGCAGGGACAGTGACTGTTATTTCTTTCTTGCTTAACCTGGATTCCTTTAGTTTAGGGAAAGAGAAGGATAGGTAGGGAGAGTGTCAGTGTGTTTTGTGCTTCTGCTATAGTGTGCTTAAAAAAAACATTTATTCTAGGGACAGAAAACTCTAGGTAGGGACAGTGTCAGTTTCTTTCACTCTGCAAGTCCTTGTTTCCAGGGACCTGTAAGGACAGTGAGTTAATTGTCCTTGTGCTATATTGTGCTTAAAAAAAACATTTATTCTAGGGACAGAAAACTCTAGGTAGGGACAGTGTCAGTTTCTTTCACTCTGCAAGTCCTTGTTTCCAGGGACCTGTAAGGACAGTGAGTTAATTGTCCTTGTGCTATATTGTGATTAAAAAAAACATTTATTCTAGGGACAGAAAACTCTAGGTAGGGACAGTGTCAGTTTCTTTCACTCTGCAAGTCCTTGTTTCCAGGGACCTGTAAGGACAGTGAGTTAATTTTCCTTGTGCTATATTGTGATTAAAAAAAACATTTATTCTAGGGACAGAAAACTCTAGGTAGGGACAGTGTCAGTTTCTTTCACTCTGCAAGTCCTTGTTTCCAGGGACCTGTAAGGACAGTGAGTTAATTTTCCTTGTGCTATATTGTGATTAAAAAAAACATTTTTTCTAGGGACAGAAAACTGTAGGTAGGGAGAGTGTTTGTTTTTTTTCTTTCACTCTGCAAGTCCTTGTTTCCAGGGACCAGTAAGGACAGTGAGTTAATTGTCCTTGTGCTATATTGTGCTTAAAAAAAACATTTATTCTAGGGACAGAAAACTCTAGGTAGGGACAGTGTCAGTTTCTTTCACTCTGCAAGTCCTTGTTTCCAGGGACCTGTAAGGACAGTGAGTTAATTGTCCTTGTGCTATATTGTGATTAAAAAAAACATTTATTCTAGGGACAGAAAACTCTAGGTAGGGACAGTGTCAGTTTCTTTCACTCTGCAAGTCCTTGTTTCCAGGGACCTGGAGAGACATTGAGTGAATTGTCCTTGTGCTATATTGTGATTAAAAAAAACATTTATTCTAGGGACAGAAAACTCTAGGTAGGGACAGTGTCAGTTTCTTTCACTGTGAAAGTCCTTGTTTCAAGGGACAGAGAAGGACACCTCAAGGTAGCCCTTATTGCTTTTTTCCCATCTCCCTGCAGGCCATCTATTAGAATGTCTGGAAGGCAAACAAGGAGAGGCAGACATTCAGGAGGCAATAAAAGAGGGCAAGCAGGCTCTGTGTCTGGGGGCAACAGTGCTGGTCGTGGACGCGGTGCATTGTCATCAGCACATGGCCATGGGACACGCTTGTCCTTCTTTTCGGCAGCTGGACATGTTGAGCCACATCATGCCGAAGACTTGGTAGAGTGGATGACCAAGCCCTCCTCCTCCTCCTCATCCTCTCTCACCCAGGCTCAGGGTACTGGAAAAGCAGCTGCCAAAGCGTCGTCTTCCCTGGTATCAATGTCAGACAAATCATCAGTCACTCCTTCCCTAGACCCACCATGTCCTCCTCCTGAGGAGTCCCCCGAACTGTTTCAGCACAGTGTTGGGTACATGCTCCAGGAGGATGCCCAGCGTTTCGAAGGGTCTGATGATGAAACCCAGCTAGAGGAAGGCAGTAGCGTGAGAGCAGACAGAGGGGATGCTCAAGAAGGACACCAATCTGGCAGTCATGTTCCAGCAGCTGCAGCATACTGCCAGATTGGCTCCAGTGATGAGGAGGGAGGGGATGATGAGGTCAATGACTCCACGTGGGTGCCTAATAGGAGAGAGGAGGAGGAGGAGGATGAGGAGGAGGCACATCTCCAACGAGGCAGGATGCCCTTTGGTGGCCAGCGTAAGGGCAGTACACCGACGGAATCACACCGCAGAGCTCCGCCTGTGCAGGGCGCTGCCTCTGCCCGTCATTCAAAAAGTTCTTTGGTGTGGGCCTTTTTTGAGGCTAGTGCATCAGATCGCACAGCTGCTGTTTGCAACATATGTCTCAAGCGTATATCGCGTGGCCAAAACATCAGCCGCTTGGGTACCACATGCCTGACCAGACATATGTTGACCTGCCATGCAGCTCGTTGGCAAGCCTACCTCAAAGACCCACACCAAAGAACAAAGCGGACCTCTCCTTGCACCGCATCAGCTGGGATCTCCAACCCCACTATAACTTCAGTCCTCTCTGAAACATGCACTGAGAGGAATGAAGGTGTAGAATTAGGTGTGTCACAGCCAAGTACTTGCGCCCACTCTGCTAGCAGTACACCGACGTCCGATTCTAGCAGGCAAATTTCCCTGCCCCAGCTGCTGGACCGTCGAAAGAAGTTCACTCCCAGCCATCCACATGCCCAGCGGTTGAATGCTAGCTTGGCTAAATTGCTAGCGCTTCAACTGCTGCCTTTTCAGTTGGTAGACTCGGCCCCCTTCCGTGAGTTTGTGCAATGTGCGGTTCCTCAGTGGCAGGTTCCCAAACGCCACTTTTTCTCACGGAAGGCTATTCCGGCTCTCTACCGGCATGTGGAAGGCAATGTCTTGGCCTCGCTGGACAGGGCGGTCAGCGGTAAGGTGCATATTACCGCTGACTCATGGTCCAGCAGGCATGGACAGGGACGTTACCTTTCTTTCACGGCCCATTGGGTCACTCTTTTGGCAGCTGGGAAGGATTCAGGACAAGGTGCAGTAGTGTTGGAGGTTGTCCCACCGCCACGCCTCCAAAATGCTACTACTGGTTGTGACACACCTCTCTCCTCCACCCCCTCCTCTTCTTCTTCCTCCATGGCCTCTTCCTGTGGTTTGTCCTATGAACCAGCGGTGCTCCGTAGCCGTTCACGGGGCTACGCAAGTACGCAGGCAAAAAGATGCCATGCCGTGCTTGCGCTGGTGTGTTTGGGGGACAGAAGCCACACTGGGGCAGAGGTCCTGTCTGCTCTGCAGGGCCAGGCCGAGAGGTGGTTGACGCCACGCCAGCTTAAGCCAGGAATGGTGGTTTGCGACAATGGCACCAACCTCCTCTCCGCCCTCCGACAGGGACAACTGACCCATGTGCCCTGTGTGGCTCACGTCCTTAACCTGGTGGTGCAGCGCTTCTTGGGCAGGTACCCGGGCTTACAGGATGTCCTGAGGCAGGCCAGGAAAGTCTGTGTGCATTTCCGCAGATCTTATAATGCCAGTGCTCGCCTGGCTGAGCTGCAAAAGGAGTTGAACCTGCCCAAGAACCGCCTTATATGTGACATGCCCACCAGGTGGAACTCAACGTTGGCCATGCTGCAGCGGCTGCACACGCAGCAGAGGGCCATCAATGAGTACCTGTGCGACTACGGCACCAGGACAGGGTCAGGGGAGCTTGGTTTTTTTTCTCCACGCCAGTGGGGCATGATCAGGGATGCATGCACTGTCCTGGCACCATTTGAGGAGGCCACGAGGATGGTGAGCAGTGACAGTGCATGCATCAGTGACACTGTACCTCTTGTCCACCTGTTGGAGCACACGCTGCGTGGAATAATGGACAGGGCACTTGAGGCAGAACAGAGGCAGGAAGAGGAGGACTTCCTTGCCTCTCAAGGCCCCCTTTACCCAGACAGTGTTCCTTCTGTCCCACCCATCGCACAGGAAGAGGAGGAGGAGGAGGAGGAGGAGGAGGAGGATTGTGTCAGCATGGAGGTGGAGGCTGGCACTCAGCATCATCAGCAGCAGTCTTTTAGGGATGATTTACAGTCCCAAGAAACCAGTGGACTTGTACGTGGCTGGGAGGAGGTGGCTGCGGATCATGTCGTCCTTAGTGACCCAGAGGACTCCGGAGCGAATGCCTCAGCAAACCTACGCTGCATGGCCTCCCTGATCCTGCAAAGTCTGCGGAAGGATCCTCGTATTCTTCGGATCAAGGAGAGGGACCATTACTGGCTGGCCACTCTCCTTGATCCACGGTACAAGGGTAAGGTTGCGGACCTTATGTTACCGTCGCAGAGGGAGCAGAGGATGAGACAACTCCGGGAGGCCTTGCAGAAAGGTCTGTGCAACGCGTTCCCAGAGACTGGGAGGTTGCAAACTCCTGGTCCTGGACAACGAGTTGCTGAGGCTTCGGCCAGTCAAAGAAGGAGCGGTGGGGAAGGTGGCCGTCTGACCGATGCGTTCAGACAATTCTTTAGTCCGCAGCCCCAAAGTATGATCGGTTCCAGCAACCATCGCCAGCGTCTGATAAACATGGTGCAGGAATATCTAGGGGCAAGGTCAGACTTGGACACCTTCCCCACCGAAAATCCTCTGGCTTACTGGGTCTTGAGGATGGATCACTGGCCAGAGCTTGCACAGTATGCAATTGAGCTACTGGCCTGTCCTGCATCCAGCGTTCTTTCGGAACGCACATTCAGTGCTGCTGGAGGATTTGTCACGGATCACAGGGTGCGCCTGTCCACCGACTCGGTTGATCGACTGACTTTCATCAAGATGAACCAGTCTTGGATCACCACCAGCTACCACACACCTGATGCTGATATAACAGACTAATTGATTTTAAAATGTCACATCCCTTCAAGACTGATGCTGATGCTGAGTGCCTGTGCTGTTATGTTGACTGGCTATCCTCCTCCTCCGAGTCCTCAATGATACGATTGATGATGATAGCTTGGAAGATCATTTTTGTTTATGGGTGCCGCCACCAGTGCCTAACGCCCAATTTTTCAGCCCCTGTTTAACAGGGGCGTGTAATTACAATTTTTGAAGCAATACTTTGCAACAGGGCTCATTGCTGTGCTCCAAGTACAGTATCTGTGAGGAGTTGCAGTGTTGTGCCACCAGTGCCTAAGGCCCAATTTTTCAGCCCCTGTTTAACAGGGGCGTGTCATTACAATTTTTGAAGCAATACTTTGCAACAGGGCTCATTGCTGTGCTCCAAGTACAGTATCTGTGAAGGGTTGCAGTGTTGTGCCACCAGTGCCTAAGGCCCAATTTTTCAGCCCCTGTTCAACAGGGGCATGTAATTACAATTCTTGATCTAATAATTCACAGCAGGGCCCATTGCTGCACCCACCAAGAGTAACTGTCAGGGCTTACAGTGTTGTGGCACCAGCACCACCATCAAAGGCCCAATTTTTACTACCACTGTTCAACAATTATATGTAATTAAAATTCCTGATATAATAGTTGACAGCAGGGCGTTCCAGCACCAACCAAGAGTAACTGTGAGTGCTTACAGTGTTGTGCCAACACCAACAACTAAGGGGCCTATTTCTGCAGAGTATATACGGCAGGTCCCTACTTTCAAACATCCAACTTACAAACGACTCCTACTTGCAAACGCAAGAAGACAACAGGAAGTGAGAGGAAATCTACCACTAGGAAGGAAAATTCTCTCCTGTAAGAATAAATATGGGAGAAAGGTGTCTCCTCTGTACTGATGCTTTATCAGCAATCCTTGTTTCAAGAAAAACACCACATTTCAAAAACAGTTGTCATTAGGACGGAAAGTGAGGTGAAATGTTCTGAACAGGGGCACAGACAGCAAAACAAATGTTACAGGGGTGATAACCCTTACCTATGTTTTCCAAAAAGTTTAAAAATAGATTTTTGGTCTGGAGCTACACTTCAACAATGTACCTGTTCAAAATTACAAACAGATTCTACATAAGAACAAACCTACAGTCCCTGTCTTGTATGCACCGCCTGTATACGGCTGTTCAGAGTATATAGGGCCTTTTTTATTTTATGTGCGGGGTTCCCCTTAATATCCATACAAGACCCAAAGGGGCTGGTAATGGGCTGGGGTAGGGGGGGGGTCATGGGGTAGCTATGCCATTTTTCTTAAAGATTTTCATCCATATTACCGGGACCAGACATTACATTAAAGCCGCAAGCAGTTTTAAATGGCTTTTTTTTCCTTTAGAAGTGTCATTTTGTGCAGGGACAGTTCTAAACACGGGAAACACGTGGCACTTCACAGGCATACTTTAGACACCCCCCAGGTACGATATTTAAAGGAATATTTGACTTTTTTTTTTTCACTTTATGCATCATTAAAATGACTGCTCCCGGAAAACGACCGTTTTTAAAACTTATTTTTGCATTGATACATGTCCCCTGGTGCAGAACCCGGGTTCCCAAACCCTTTTTAGGACAATAACATGCATAATAGTTTTTATAATTAGCACTTTAGAATTCGAACGTTCGCATCCATTGTATTTAATAGGGTTCTAATGTTCGTTCGAACTTTCGGTCCGTTCGCGGGTTCTGGTGCGAACCGAACCCGGGGGTGTTCGGCTCATCACTAATCCGGAGAAGCTGGTAGGCCCATCTCCTATAGTGTCCATTCAAGTGGAGGGAGTCTACACCAGAGCAATCTTGGATACTGGGGTGCAAGTGACCCTGCTATACAGAGACTTTTACGATAAGCACTTGAGTCACCTACCCATCCGGAAGATAGAGGGACTAGAGATATGTGGGATTGGAACCCAGAACTTCCCCTACGATGGCTATCTGCCTGTCAGGATGACCTTTGACCCATCTGTGGCTGGAAAAGCCGAAGTGTTTGACACCCTGGCAGTTGTGTGCCCTCGGCCACCAGGAGCCAACAAGAGTTCCCTGATAATAGGGACAAACACGGACCTGGTCCGAAGACTTCTGACCCCTCTAGTGAAAGAGAAAGGGGCAGCGGTCACTAAGATCCACCCCATGCTGAAGACCGCTTACCAAAGGCTGGTCTTAGAGCAGAAGACCCCGGGAGAGGGGATAGGGAAGGTGTGGAGACTTGGAAGAGGAGGGATAGTGCTGCAGCCCGGCGAAGTAACCTGTCTCAGAGGCACTGTGAAGCTTACTTGGGAGCAGCCTGGACCCTTTGTCATGTTGGAATCTGATCCAAGGGAAGGGTCCCACGGTCTGGAAGTGATACCAGAAGTGATTCCACTGAAGGCCCTAAAGAAGGCCCATTGTAGAGTCCCAGTGAGTGTTAGGAACAATACAGATGGCCCCATGGAAATCCCAGCCAGGATGCTGCTGGGCCAGGTGAGCCCTGTTGCCCCTGTCAACCTGTCAGAGGTGGGTGAAGGAGGAGATGCTTGGGAGAAGATATCCATGGAAAACCCGAATCTGCCCAGGGCTTGGAAAGAGAGCCAAGGCCCAGCTGAACAGATGGGAGAAGATCTTCTCTAAAGATGAGTTCGATGTGGGGTGTGCAAGGAGTGCCACCCATCGGATCCGCCTCCAGGAAGATAAGCCCTTCAGAGAGAGAGTCAGGCGGGTCCCACTAGCAGATCTGGAGGATCTAAGGGAACAACTTTCAGAACTCAAGAGGACTGGTGTGATACGGGAATCTAGAAGCCCCTATGCATCCCCGATAGTGGTGGTCAGGAAGAAGAATGGGTCATTGAGGCTCTGTATCGACTACAGGACTCTCAACAGGAGAACCATACCCGACCAATATACCACTCCAAGTATAGAGGATGCCCTACAGAGCTTGTCTGGAGCCAAGTGGTTCAGCGTTATGGATCTCAAGAGCGGGTACTATCAGATCCCTATGCACCCAGAAGACAAGGAGAAGACAGCTTTCATAACCCAAGTGGGGTTCTTTGAATTCGACCGGATGCCCCAAGGTCTGTCTGGAGCCCCAGCTACTTTCCAGCATCTCATGGAGAAGACTGTAGTAGACATGAACCTTATTGAAGTCCTTGTATACCTGGACGATGTCATAGTCTTTGGAAGAACCCTGGAGGAACATGAGGAGAGGCTGGAAAAAGTCTTGAGGAGACTCCGTGAGGAGGGACTCCAAACTTTCGCCTGAAAAGTGTCGGTTCTACCAGTCTTCTGTGAACTATCTGGGGCACATAGTGTCCAAAGAAGGGGTGGCCACAGACCCCGAGAAATTGGAGGCAGCTACCTCCTGGCCACGGCCCACCACAGTAACAGAACTCAGATCCTTCTTGTGTTTCTGCTCCTACTATAGGAGGTTTGTGGAGGGATTCGCCCGAATTGCTAGACCATTGACTGAACTGCTCAAGACTGAGGGAGAAGAGGATGACTCAGGGCCCAGGAAGCCAGGAGAGTCCATCAGAGATCAGTGGAATCAGAAGTGTGAAGAGGCCTTCCAGGCATTGAAGAAGAGCCTGACCACTGCTCCAGTCTTGGCCTACGCAGACCCAACCAAGCCCTATGAACTACACGTAGATGCTAGTCATGACGGTCTGGGAGGAGTACTTTATCAAGAACACTAAGGGCAACAACGGCCTGTTGCCTATGTGAGCAGGAGCCTGACCCCCTCTGAGAAGAACTACCCCACTCACAAGCTGGAGTTCCTGGCCCTTAAGTGGGCGGTAGTAGACCAGCTCAAAGACTACCTGTATGGGGCGGAGTTCACTGTGAAGACCGACGACAACCCCCTTACCTACCTTTTCACCACGGCCAAGCTGGACGCCACTGGACACAGGTGGCTGGCCGCACTGTCTGGTTTCAACTTCAGCCTAAAGTATAGGCCAGGGGCTGGGAATAGACGCAGATGCTCTGTCCAGGAGATCTCATGCCCCCACCAGTGATGTAGAAGATTGGACCCAAGTGGCACCGGACGGGGTGCGGGCCCTTTTGTCAAGGAACTGAATTCCAGGCCAGAGGAGGTTCCAGAGCAGAAGAAATAGGAGTTACCATGGTGGGAGTCCCAAAACACTACTGTGGAGTGACTCAATTGGACGGAGACAACCTGCCGAGATTGTCTAAGAAGGAGTTGAGGTGTGACCAATTGGAAGACCCCATGGGGAGATTGGTCCTGGAGGCCCTGGAGAATCAGGATCCAAACAGACTCCTGCGTCATCCCTCAAAGGAAGCTCGCCTGTTGAAAGAATGGGACAGGTTGCAGGTACATCAGGGAGTGGTCTACCGAAGGGGCCCCTCTGATGACTTAGAAGATAAGTGGCAACTGTTCCTCCCAGAGAAGCATTGAGAGACTGTTCTGATTTCCCTGCATGACAATCATGGCCACCTAGGGGCTGAAAGGACCTTTCAACTTGTCAGAAGTCGGTTCTATTGGCCCTGCATGAGGGCAGAGGTAGAGGAGTACTGCCACTCATGTGCACGATGCATCCAGTGGAAGACTTTACCCCATCAAGCTGCCCCAATGGGCCATCTACAAAGTCAAGGCCCAATGGATCTGGTATGCGTTGATTTTCTCTGCCTCGAACCCGACCTGAGTGGACTAGGAAATGTTCTGGAGATAACCGACCATTTCACCCGGTATGCCCAAGCTTTCCCAACCAAAGATCAGAAGGCCTCCACCGTAGCCAAGGTACTTTATGGAGAAGTACTTTGTCCATTATGGGCTGCCACAGCGACTTCATTCAGATCAAGGAAGGGACTTTGAGAGTAAACTGATCCGGAAACTCCTGAATTCGTTGGGAATCAAGAAGACTCGAACTACACCTTACCACCCACAAGGAGATGCTCAGCCGGAAAGGTTTAAACGAACCTTGCTCAACATGTTGGGGACTCTGGAAAGTGAGAAAAAGCAACATTGGAGCAAACACATAGCAGCCCTAGTACATGCTTACAACTGCACCATCAGTGATGCTACAGGCTACTCCCCATATCGACTCATGTTTGGGAGAGAAGCGAGACTACCTGTGGACTTGGCCTTTGGCACCTCTCTGGACCATTCCTCAGCCACATCCCACAAAGGATATGTGGACAGGCTCAGACACAGCCTGAAAGTAGCCTATGAACAAGCTCAAGCGGCCTCAGATCAAAGGGGAGCTCGAAACAAAAGAAACTTCGACTTGAAGGTCCGGGTACAAGACCTACAGCCCGGGGATCGAGTACTGTTGCGCAATCTGGGGGTCCCTGGGAAGCACAAACTTGCAGATAGATGGAGATCTGAACCTTATGTCATCTGTAGGAAGTTGCCGGGCCTGCCTGTCTACAAGTTGAAGCCGGAAGGAAAGGTGGGCCCCCTGAAGACGTGGCATCGAAACCACCTGCTCCCACTTGCTGAGGCAGTCAGAATACCTCCCGTGAGAGACTCCCCTGAACCGGCCTCTATCCTGGATACTCCTAGGCCGAACACTGGGTCGCAGACCTCCCGAGCCAAAGATGGAGAGGCCTCTCAACTTGGTGAAAATGAAGAAGGAGAACTTGATTGGTTGTGGCCTTCCCCAACTCCAGGAACTTCCACTATAGATCTTCCAACCACTGAAGACACTCCAGATGGAACACTGAACCCAGAAGCCACAGAGTTCATCCCATCTAGTCCTTCAGCAGATTACTGGGAAGATGCCCATGATAGTTGCTCAGAGGAAGAGGAGCCTGTGGCACCAGAGCCAGAAATCCCAAGACAGCAAAGGGCTCGAAAAGTCATCCGGCCTCCTAGGGAGCTGACCTACCCACAAATGGGAAATAGCTCAGAGGACTCTGTAGTTACCGCTAGGAGGAATGCTGAAAATCTGGATCCCTCCACTGTCCATTTAGTGGAGGGCAACCCCAGCTCTCTCTGGCACAGCTAGGCAGGCCACCCATGATAATGTGACCTGTGGGCAAGGGAATTCTACCCCTCAGTTTTGGTGGGAATTCCCTATGCCAACATCGTTTGCAGAATTAACTAGAGTTGTACATAGTCTTTGTTAAACTCTTTGGTCCCCAAAGATAAACCTTAAGTGGGGGGAGTGTGTAGCGGGGTGTTCCCCTTTAACGCAGAGAGACTACATTACCCAGAACCCCGTTCGGCAATGTTTCCGCCGCAGAGACTCATGGGAGGGGTTATAAAAGGAGGAGGCGAGGCTGGGCTCGGCCTCTTTGGGACACGAGACTTCAGAGCCTGATCCTCCTGTGCGGATGTGTCGGAGTGCAAGGCCTGAAGCCTGAGGTCTTGCGCAGCACCAAAGAGCCTTCCACCCCTCTGCAAACCTGGGAGGCATCGGACTTCGCTCTATTACAGCATTGGTTGGATCGGGGACCCGATCGCTGGAGAGACTGTGTGTGTGTGTGTGTGTGTGTGTGTGACAGTCGGTGGAAGTTCCCAGACTGGGACCGCAGTCCGGTTGGGTGAGAGGGCGTATGCCCAAACCATATACTGTTACTGTTAATAGGCCTATAGACTGCCGTGGCCCACAAGTTGTTCCTGATTAGTGATGAGCCGAACACCCCCGGGTTCGGTTCGCACCAGAACCCGCGAACGGACCGAAAGTTCGTACGAACATTAGAACCCTATTAAATACAATGGATGCGAATGTTCGAATTCTAAAGTGCTAATTATAACAACTATTATGCATGTTATTGTCCTAAAAAGGGTTTGGGAACCCGGGTTCTGCACCAGGGGACATGTATCAATGCAAAAAGAAGTTTTAAAAACGGTCGTTTTTCGGGAGCAGTCATTTTAATGATGCATAAAGTGAAAAAAAAAAAGTCAAATATTCCTTTAAATATCGTACCTGGGGGGTGTCTAAAGTATGCCTGTAAAGTGCCACGTGTTTCCCGTGTTTAGAACTGTCCCTGCACAAAATGACACTTCTAAAGGAAAAAAAAGCCATTTAAAACTGCTTGCGGCTTTAATGTAATGTCTGGTCCCGGTAATATGGATGAAAATCCTTTAAGAAAAATGGCATAGCTACCCCATGACCCCCCCCCCCACCCCAGCCCATTACCAGCCCCTTTGGGTCTTGTATGGATATTAAGGGGAACCCCGCACATAAAATAAAAAAGGCCCTATATACTCTGAACAGCCGTATACAGGCGGTGCATACAAGACAGGGACTGTAGGTTTGCTCTTATGTAGAATCTGTTTGTAATTTTGAACAGGTACATTGTTTAAGTGTAGCTCCAGCCCAAAAATCTATTTTTAAACTTTTTGGAAAACATAGGTAAGGGTTATCACCCCTGTAACATTTGTTTTGCTGTCTGTGCCCCTGTTCAGAACATTTCACCTCACTTTCCGTCCCAATGACAACTGTTTTTGAAATGTGGTGTTTTTCTTGAAGCAAGGATTGCTGATAAAGCATCAGTACAGAGGAGACACCTTTCTCCCATATTAATTCTTACAGGAGAGAATTTTCCTTCCAAGGGGTAGATTTCCTCTCACTTCCTGTTGTCTTCTTGCGTTTGCAAGTAGGAGTCGTTTGTAAGTTGAATGTTTGAAAGTAGGGACCTGCCGTATATACTCTGCAGAAATAGGCCCCTTAGTTGTTGGTGTTGGCACAACACTGTAAGCACTCACAGTTACTCTTGGTTGGTGCTGGAACGCCCTGCTGTCAACTATTATATCAGGAATTGTAATTACATATAATTGTTGAACAGTGGTAGTAAAAATTGGGCCTTTGATGGTGGTGCTGGTGCCACAACACTGTAAGCCCTGACCGTTACTCTTGGTGGGTGCAGCAATGGGCCCTGCTGTGAATTATTAGATCAAGAATTGTAATTACATGCCCCTGTTGAACAGGGGCTGAAAAATTGGGCCTTAGGCACTGGTGGCACAACACTCCAACCCCTCACAGATACTGTACTTGGAGCACAGCAATGAGCCCTATGGCAAATTATTGCTAAAAAAATTGTAATTACACGCCCCTGTAAAACAGGGGCTGAAAAATTGGGCCTTAGCCACTGGTGGCGGCACCCATAAACAAAAATGATCTTCCAAGCTATCATCATCAATCGTATCATTGAGGACTCGGAGGAGGAGGATAGCCAGTCAACATAACAGCACAGGCACTCAGCATCAGCATCAGTCTTGAAGGGATGTGACATGTTAAAATCAATTAGTCTGTTATATCAGCATCAGGTGTGTGGTAGCTGGTGGTGATCCAAGACTGGTTCATCTTGACAGGACAGGCGCACCCTGTGATCCGTGACAAATCCTCCAGCAGCACTGAATGTGCGTTCCGAAAGAACGCTGGATGCAGGACAGGCCAGTAGCTCAATTGCATACTGTGCAAGCTCTGGCCAGTGATCCATCCTCAAGACCCAGTAAGCCAGAGGATTTTCGGTGGGGAAGGTGTCCAAGTCTGACCTTGCCCCTAGATATTCCTGCACCATGTTTATCAGACGCTGGCGATGGTTGCTGGAACCGATCATACTTTGGGGCTGCGGACTAAAGAATTGTCTGAACGCATCGGTCAGACGGCCACCTTCCCCACCGCTCCTTCTTTGACTGGCCGAAGCCTCAGCAACTCGTTGTCCAGGACCAGGAGTTTGTAACCTCCCAGTCTCTGGGAACGCGTTGCACAGACCTTTCTGCAAGGCCTCCCGGAGTTGTCTCATCCTCTGCTCCCTCTGCGACGGTAACATAAGGTCCGCAACCTTACCCTTGTACCGTGGATCAAGGAGAGTGGCCAGCCAGTAATGGTCCCTCTCCTTGATCCGAAGAATACGAGGATCCTTCCGCAGACTTTGCAGGATCAGGGAGGCCATGCAGCGTAGGTTTGCTGAGGCATTCGGTCCGGAGTCCTCTGGGTCACTAAGGACGACATGATCCGCAGCCACCTCCTCCCAGCCACGTACAAGTCCACTGGTTTCTTGGGACTGTAAATCATCCCTAAAAGACTGCTGCTGATGATGCTGAGTGCCAGCCTCCACCTCCATGCTGACACAATCCTCCTCCTCCTCCTCCTCCGTGATGGGTGGGACAGAAGGAACACTGTCTGGGTAAAGGGGGCCTTGAGAGGCAAGGAAGTCCTCCTCTTCCTGCCTCTGTTCTGCCTCAAGTGCCCTGTCCATTATTCCACGCAGCGTGTGCTCCAACAGGTGGACAAGAGGTACAGTGTCACTGATGCATGCACTGTCACTGCTCACCATCCTCGTGGCCTCCTCAAATGGTGCCAGGACAGTGCATGCATCCCTGATCATGCCCCACTGGCGTGGAGAAAAAAAACCAAGCTCCCCTGACCCTGTCCTGGTGCCGTAGTCGCACAGGTACTCATTGATGGCCCTCTGCTGCGTGTGCAGCCGCTGCAGCATGGCCAACGTTGAGTTCCACCTGGTGGGCATGTCACATATAAGGCGGTTCTTGGGCAGGTTCAACTCCTTTTGCAGCTCAGCCAGGCGAGCACTGGCATTAGAAGATCTGCGGAAATGCACACAGACTTTCCTGGCCTGCCTCAGGACATCCTGTAAGCCCGGGTACCTGCCCAAGAACCGCTGCACCACCAGGTTAAGGACGTGAGCCACACAGGGCACATGGGTCAGTTGTCCCTGTCGGAGGGCGGAGAGGAGGTTGGTGCCATTGTCGCAAACCACCATTCCTGGCTTAAGCTGGCGTGGCGTCAACCACCTCTCGGCCTGGCCCTGCAGAGCAGACAGGACCTCTGCCCCAGTGTGGCTTCTGTCCCCCAAACACACACCAGCGCAAGCACGGCATGGCATCTTTTTGCCTGCGTACTTGCGTAGCCCCTTGAACGGCTACGGACAAACCACAGGAAGAGGCCATGGAGGAAGAAGAAGAGGAGGGGGTGGAGGAGAGAGGTGTGTCACAACCAGTAGTAGCATTTTGGAGGCGTGGCGGTGGAACAACCTCCAACACTACTGCACCTTGTCCTGCATCCTTCCCAGCTGCCAAAAGAGTGACCCAATGGGCCGTGAAAGAAAGGTAACGTCCCTGTCCATGCCTGCTGGACCATGAGTCAGCGGTAATATGCACCTTACCGCTGACCGCCCTGTCCAGCGAGGCCAAGACATTGCCTTCCACATGCCGGTAGAGAGCCGGAATAGCCTTCCGTGAGAAAAAGTGGCGTTTGGGAACCTGCCACTGAGGAACCGCACATTGCACAAACTCACGGAAGGGGGCCGAGTCTACCAACTGAAAAGGCAGCAGTTGAAGCGCTAGCAATTTAGCCAAGCTAGCATTCAACCGCTGGGCATGTGGATGGCTGGGAGTGAACTTCTTTCGACGGTCCAGCAGCTGGGGCAGGGAAATTTGCCTGCTAGAATCGGACGTCGGTGTACTGCTAGCAGAGTGGCCGCAACTACTTGGCTGTGACACACCTAATTCTACACCTTAATTCCTCTCAGTGCATGTTTCAGACAGGACTGAAGTTATAGTGGGGTTGGAGATCCCAGCTGATGCGGTGCAAGGAGAGGTCTGCTTTGTTCTTTGGTGTGGGTCTTTGAGGTAGGCTTGCCAACGAGCTGCATGGCAGGTCAACATATGTCTGGTCAGGCATGTGGTACCCAAGCGGCTGATGTTTTGGCCACGCGATATACGCTTGAGACATATGTTGCAAGCAGCAGCTGTGCGATCTGATGCACTAGCCTCAAAAAAGGCCCACACCAAAGAACTTTTTGAATGACGGGCAAAGGCAGCGCCCTGCACAGGCGGAGCTCTGCGGTGTGATTCCGTCGGTGTACTGCCCTTACGCTGGCCACCAAAGGGCATCCTGCCTCGTTGGAGATGTGCCTCCTCCTCATCCTCCTCCTCCTCTCTCCTATTAGGCACCCACGTGGAGTCAGTGACCTCATCATCCCCTCCCTCCTCATCACTGGAGCCAATCTGGCAGTATGCTGCAGCTGCTGGAACATGACTGCCAGATTGGTGTCCTTCTTGAGCATCCCCTCTGTCTGCTCTCACGCTACTGCCTTCCTGTAGCTGGGTTTCATCATCAGACCCTTCGAAACGCTGGGCATCCTCCTGGAGCATGTACCCAACACTGTGCTCAAACAGTTCGGGGGACTCCTCAGGAGGAGGACATGGTGGGTCTAGGGAAGGAGTGACTGATGATGAGTCTGACATTGATACCAGGGAAGAGGATGCTTTGGCAGCTGCTTTGCCAGTATCCTGAGCCTGGGTGAGAGAGGATGAGAAGGAGGAGGAGGGCTTGGTCATCCACTCTACCAAGTCTTCGGCATGATGTGGCTCAACATGTCCAGCTGCCGAAAAGGACAAGCGTGTCCCATGGCCATGTGCTGATGACAATGCACCGCGTCCACGACCAGCACTGTTGCCCCCAGACACAGAGCCTGCTTGCCCTCTTTTATTGCCTCCTGACTGTCTGCCTCTCCTTGTTTGCCTTCCAGACATTCTAATAGATGGCCTGCAGGGAGATGGGGAAAAAAGCAATAAGGGCTACCTTCAGGTGTCCTTCTCTGTCCCTTTACTTAAGGATTTCTAAATATGGTTGAGGATGATTGCTTTCGCACAGAATAGCACAACGACAATTTCCCTGACTGTCCAAAAAACAAGGATTTCAAAGATGGTTGATGAGGAATGCTTTAGCACAGTATAGCACAAGGAGAATTTCCCTCACTGTCCTTCCCTGTCCCTAGAAACAAGGATTATCACAGTGAAAGAAACTGACACTCTTCCTACCTATAGTTTTCTGTCCCTAGAAAAAATGTTTTTTTAAAGATGGTTGATGATCAATGCTTTAGCACACTATAGCACAAGGAGAATTTCCCTCACTGTCCTTCCCTGTCCCTAGAAACAAGGATTATCACAGTAAAACACACTGACACTCTCCCTACCTATCCTTCTCTTTCCCTAAACTAAAGGAATCCAGGTTAAGCAATAAAAAAAAAATGTCACTGTCCCTGCCTATGCTTCTCTTTCCCTGCTCCGGAACACACTACACTAGGCCGCCGTGCTGGCGGCCTTTTATAGTGTGGGGCGTGTACTAAACACCCTCAGCAATAATTGGCCACAGGCATCCTGCCTGTGGCCAATCATTGCTCTCCTCGCTGCCGGCGCTGTGATTGGCCAAGCATGCGGGGTCACAGTGCATGCTTGGCCAATCACAGCGCCTGGATGACACTGCGATGGTGTAGTGCATTGTGGGCCGTTCGCGTCACTCGAATTAGGCGCGAACGGCCCAAATCATTCGATCTTCGTCGAACGATCGAACAGCCGATGTTCGAGTCGAACGTATGTTCGACTCGAACACCGAGCTCATCCCTATTCCTGATACTCTCACTGAAGAACCTTATCAGAGCTGAACTTGCATAGCAAAGTGTTTATCCCATCTTTACCTTTCCCATTGGATTACAAATTATACTCTGTTAATGTGCACCACCGTTAAAGACCTGCCGGTGAAGAAAAGAACATCATCCCCTATAGACTAAGTTTTTTTTTTTTTTTTTTTTAGCTGTTTGGACCAGGCCTGGTGGGGTTTTCTAATTTGTATGGTTACTGCGCCACAGGGCGCCTAACTAACGGTTGCCCGTGTGGCGCACTTATTGCTGTTAGCTTTATATTCATAGTGTGTTAGTGTTGCAGGGCTCTGCTACATTTTATTTATATATATATATTGTGACAGCAGGAAGGTAAAGTCACCTGGTTGCATCCAGGGGGGTAGATATATTTCGCCCAGATTCAGGCTTTACGCCGACTTATACAACTAGGTGGAGAGTTGTATAAACCCAGCTAAGGCTAGTGGGCTCATGGATGACTCATATGTCTAGGGAGAGTGTGGGGCGTCGTGCAGACAGGGAGTTGATGAGACCAGCTGAAGCTTGTCAGCTCATTTAGGCCTCTATAAGAACTCCCAGCTTCATTAGATGTTTGCTCATGCCTGGAACCAGACCTGTGTGGACTGTCTAGGGAGAGTGAACCCCTGTGCGGTGAGACAAAGCCTGTGTGGCTATTTGCTTGGACATTTAAAACCAGGGACTTAGGGACTAGGACAGCACTAGGCTGATCCCAGTTGTTAGTTAGGAAACCTGTATGTTTAGTCAGAGGTCAACTTGACCAGGATTTATTTTGTTTGTTTCTTTTGCTTTGCTGTGTTTTGTCACTGTAAATAGAAAATAAACCGCACCTTTTTGATTTTGAAAACCACAACCTCCGTTTGCTGGGCCTGTTTTGTGTGGGGGAGCCCATCCCGGGGGTCACACACACCCGCTGCCGAGCTAACCCCCTCACAATATATATATATATATATATATATATATATACACAGTGTGTGTGTGTATGTGTGTGTGTGTGTATGTGTGTATATATATATATATATATATATATATATTATTGTAAACTGTAATAACTGTTAACCCCTTTTCCTAACTAAAGCTTGAGTAAATTTAGCTATTAACCTTGTTTGTGTGTATGGGGGAATTTGGTTAATTTTTGTTTTTTAATTTTGTTTTTTTATACTCCGACTGCTGGCTTAATAAAAACAAAAAAAAAACAAAACGTGTATGGCCAGCCTAGGTATGAATATTTTTAATGCAACATGTAGTCCTACATCCCTATACACGTGTAACCACTTGGCTGTGTGGTTACATGCATACAGTTACAGCATCTGTCAGCCTTTTTCTCCTTCTTTTTTTTTTTTTTGGTATCGGCTGCTGTCCACGGCTAGACATGTGTAATACAGATGTATCGGAATCTCCAAACCACAATGGTAACCAATTTAAACAAACCTGAAATAAATTATAATGAAAACAACAAATTTCATTTGAATTCATTTGTTTCATTCAGATGACATGATGCAATCGTTTGGACTTTTGTCAATGCTGAAGTATCCGAAATAATGTAACAAAATGCGAATGATCTGAATTGATACGGATCCATTTGTTTTTATTCTGGTGAGCATAGCTTGAATATTCAAATAATCTTTAGAGGCCATCTGTTTAATTTTTATGTGCGTGGCCCAAAAAACAGTCAGTTGGGAATAAGGAAATGAATTCAACGTAATAACATAATCAGCTGATTCTTATTGCAAATTCCAGTTAAGAGTGGAGCAATCAAGGGGGAATCTGGGACCGTGGGGGGGGGGGGGGGCGCCACTCTGGTGACCAAAGACCACCTTCCGCAGAAAGAATACACTATGGTAAGGGGGTGGGTTACCGATATGAGGAGAGAACTTTTTTTATATCGCTGCCCACTTACATTATTGTATTCACTCCCCTCCTAACATCAGTGAACCCCCCCCCCCCCCCCAGACTGACCTGACGGCGCTGTCACTGACCTCCTCTCAGGTACACCATGCAGGGCTCAGTCAGTCAGCTCCAGCTTGGTGGCTCTGGTTTTCTTATAGTCTCCTCCACAGGCCACACACGCCTGACTTCTCCCATGACCCCCATCCCTGTGGGGCTCCCACTCTTGACTTCTCTCCAGACTCCCCCCTCAGAGACTGCAGCCATGATACAAGGCAAGAGATGGTCAGACATGATACAAGACAAGAGATGGTCAGACATGATACAAGAGATCAATGCAGCCTCACTGTGCCCATCAATGCAGCCTCACTGTGCCCATCAATGCAGCCTCACTGCCCATCAATAAGCCCCACTGTGCCCGTCCATGCAGCCCCACTGTGCCCGTCCATGCAGCCCCACTGTGACCATTGATGCAGCCTCGCTGTGCCCATCAAGTCTCACTGTGCCTGTCCATGCAGCTTTATTGTGCCCATTCATGCAGCCTCACTGTGCCCATTCATGCAGCTTTACTGTGGCTGTCCATGCTGCCTCACTGTGCCCTTCAATAAGCCCCACTGTGCGCGTCCCTGCAGCGTCACTGTGCGCGTCCCTGCAGCGTCACTGTGCGCGTCCCTGCAGCGTCACTGTGCGCGTCCCTGCAGCGTCACTGTGCGCGTCCCTGCAGCGTCACTGTGCGCATCAATAAGGCTCACTGTGGCCATCGATAAGGCTCACTGTGGCCATCGATAAGGCTCACTGTGCCCATTCATACAGCCTCACCAGTCAATACCTGGATTACACCCAGCGGTCTCCCTGCTGTGTCACAGAGCTGAGTCTGAAATGTACTTCGGCCGCGCTGTGACAAGTCCTGCCTCCTCCTAGACCAGCGTGTGATAGACAGAACACTGATCTAATGGCAGGAAATTTACTTGGTGTTCGGTCTATCACACAAGCTGGTCTAGGAGGAGGCGGGACCTTTGTCACAGCGCGGCCGAAGTACATTTTAGACTCGGCTCCGTGACACAGTGGGGAGAGATGCCCGCTGTTCGGGACATTTGCACAAGAGGGGGAGGAGGGAGGGGAGTACTGCAGCCACACCCCAAAGCAGCCCCACGGCAGGCAGCCTACCAGGAAATGTCCCAATAACCTGGTAGGCCGGTCCGGCCCTGACTAATGCCGGGTACACACGATCGAAATTTCCGACAACAAATGTTGTGGTCGGAAATTACGATCGTGTGTATCTAATTCCGACGCACAAAAATCCTACGCATGCTCGGAATCATTGTACTTCATTTTTCTCGGCTCGTCGTAGTGTTGTACGTCCCCACGTTTTTGACGTTCGGAATTTCCAAGCAACATTTGTGTGACCGTGTGTATGCAAGACAAGTTTGAGCCAACATCCGTCAGAAAAAATTATCAACTGTTTTGTTGTCTGAATGTCCGATCGTGTGTACGCGGCATAAGAGTGTACAAGTACTCTCCCGAAATGACAAATGAACACGTTAAAACGAATATAGCCAATCTTCCGAAAATATGAACTGGCCCAGACAAATGTGGTGTGCAAACCTGCTAAGACCTCTGGCATATGCTCTGTAGACAGTGCCAGATCATCAGGATCTTCTATGCCCAGAGCCAATTTGCCATTCTATCCCGGTTGCTGGCTTTAACTATGTGGTTGCTGAAAGCCAGGCCCTAAAGGAGTGAGGCATCTCCGAATCTGTGATTCCTATGATACTTAAAGCTAAGAAGTCTACTTTCCACAGGTTCTATCATCTGACTTATTTTGATTAAGACCTTTGTGCAGGCATTCTTCAGTGTACCTGCTCCCTGTTTGTTCTTTTGGCTATGAATCTGGGTCACAGCCTTTGGAACCATCAAATGTCTGAACTAACAGTCTCATCTTGCAAAGAACCCTTTTGGTCTTGCCTAGGGACAAGGTGGTTTTCAAGCCCAGGACTTGTCTAAGATAGTTTCTGCCTTTCGCCTAAACCAGGACACTGTTCTTCTGTCGCTTTGTCTTGCTCTGGTTCATTAAACGAGAATTTCTCTTCATTGTTTGGATGTGGTCTGAGTTGTGAGCACCTGTCTCTAAGCCACTACTTCTTTCAGACAGACTGATTACCTTTTTTGTCTTACTAGAATTGTGCCCTGGTTTCTCGCTCTACCATCGGTAGGTGGCTCAGAAATACTACAAGGTAGCCGTTATGGCATATGATTTCAGCTTCGAGTGTAAGGCCCTTCAGACAGCTTTTAGAGCTGCAGGCAGTTCCCAGTTCTGCATTGTTTTCTTTGGTCTGTTAGCGTTTTTTTAATTTTTTTTTGCTGTGTTGCCAACTCCACAGTTGAAATGCTTTTGGGTGTCCTGAAGGTTAAAATCTTCCTGTGTTCCCCAGTGGACAAAAAAGAAAATATGATTTTTGCACTCGCAAAAACCTTCATTAAAGGGACACAGATGTGTTTTTGATCATTCTCTGGGTACTGCTTTGCTTCAACACTGAGGCATTCTGGCAGTAAAAGGTGGTTATCCTGGACTTAGTTTGTTTGTTTGCCAGTGTCTAATCCTCCTGTAGCTGGCAGTATAACATTAACGTTAGAGACTTCCTGGGTCCCTCAATTGACTCCATGAAAATCCTGTGCTATTATATACAAAGTGTATATTTAAAAATAAGGGCAGGGGGGGGGGGAGAGAAATGTACACATACATAAACACATGTGCGCACCACATGAAATGGTGGGTTTAGCAAATTGCACAGTGAGGGGTTTTAAGGGGTATTGCCAAATAAAAACAGGAATGTGTTATGCACAGTTTGCAGGGTTCATGAGTGGGCCAACACAGAGTGTAAAGTTCTGGAGTCTGTTGCATGCAGAGTTCAGGAGTGCGCTACATATAGAGTGCAGTCCGCAACTTGTGGCAAATGACAATCCGTACTTTGTAGCAGTCAAGTGACAATCCACAACTGGTGGCAAGTGACAATCTGCATCTGGTGGCAAGTGACAATCTGCATCTGGTGGCAAGTGACAATCTGCATCTGGTGGCAAGTGACAATCTGCATCTGGTGGCAAGTGACAATCTGCATCTGGTGGCAAGTGACAATCTGCATCTGGTGGCAAGTGACAATCTGCATCTGGTGGCAAGTGACAATCTGCATCTGGTGGCAAGTGACAATCTGCATCTGGTGGCAAGTGACAATCTGCATCTGGTGGCAAGTGACAATCTGCATCTGGTGGCAAGTGACAATCTGCATCTGGTGGCAAGTGACAATCTGCATCTGGTGGCAAGTGACAATCTGCATCTGGTGGCAAGTGACAATCTGCATCTGGTGGCAAGTGACAATCTGCATCTGGTGGCAAGTGACAATCTGCATCTGGTGGCAAGTGACAATCTGCATCTGGTGGCAAGTGACAATCTGCATCTGGTGGCAAGTGACAATCCGCAATGTGTGGCAAGTGACAAGCTGCATCTGGTGGCAAGTGACAAGCTGCATCTGGTGGCAAGTGACAATCTGCATCTGGTGGCAAGTGACAATCTGCATCTGGTGGCAAGTGACAATCTGCATCTGGTGGCAAGTGACAATCTGCATCTGGTGGCAAGTGACAATCTGCATCTGGTGGCAAGTGACAATCTGCATCTGGTGGCAAGTGACAATCTGCATCTGGTGGCAAGTGACAATCTGCATCTGGTGGCAAGTGACAATCTGCATCTGGTGGCAAGTGACAATCTGCATCTGGTGGCAAGTGACAATCTGCATCTGGTGGCAAGTGACAATCCGCAATGTGTGGCAAGTGACAAGCTGCACCTTGTAGCAGGCAAGTGACACAGTACGGGACAATCCGCAACTTGTGGCAGGTGACATGGCAAGTGACAATCTGCATCTGGTGGCAGGCGATTTGGCAAGTGATACACTCAGGCCTCCCACTGATTCTGCATTGGGGTGAGTTGAACTATTTTATATTCCAATGTAATAATAGAAATAATGTGCTTCAATGCGCTTGTTACCTGACCTCCCTGATCCAGCTTGCCTGCACTTACCTGCACGGGGTGCTTCGCTCCAGCTCCTCTCCAACCTGGTTTTCCCTGCCTGCTAAAATGCCGGGAGGCTGGCCTCAGACACCATCTTGGGACTATCACGTGACCCAGCACAGCATCTTCCGTTGCCATAGTTACCTATCGTCTAAGCCAACTGGCCACGCCCTCTGCGGCCGGCCCACAGACAGCACCAGTATAAAAGACATGCCGCCGGCACAGCCTGCGGTGGGCGCGCCGGAGGCAAGCCCGTCCGGGCCCAGCGGACCAAGGTTTGCTCATTTCCTTTAATTCAGTAACGGACTCAGAATCGCTATTTTCACACATACAAATACCAAAATTTCAACACTCAAAGGGTAACCGCCCCATTTACTCTCAACAAGAATTATATCAGCTTAATCAGGGGACAGGTACCTTAAGTAAGGAAACACTAGAAGCATGCCAGGCCAACAGCATTAGTCAAAATAGTACATCCATTAAGCCAATTATCCCCCCTTATCACCAGCAGAGCGGTTCCTCACTGCATTACTCAATTCATTAAAGGGGGCGTAATAAATGTCCGGTCCGCTGTCAAACATGCAAACGACATATATGATCTACTGACAAATGAAAAATTTCAGTTCCTATCTCTCACTGAAACCTGGTTTGGCGAGGATTATAGCATTCACTTAGATGACCTCGTTCCACCAGGATATGACATACTTACAAAAAATAGACAGGGTAAACGGGGTGGAGGCATTGCACTGATTTACAATAGCAATGTTACTTGTAAGGAATTAGTTCTCTCTGAATATACTTCATTTGAACATCTTTCTGCACGTTGCCAAATTGATGCCACTACCTCTATCATCAATGCAACCATATATCGTCCGCCAGGATACCACACGGAATTCAATACTGAGATTACTCAATTCTGTTTAGAATTGAGTACTTGTACATCAAACATTATCTTGCAAGGCGACTGCAATTTATGGCTTGAGGACTTACTGGATCCTAAAATACAGGAGTTTTTACAAGATCTTGACGCCCTTGGCTTTGTTCAAAATGTCAACTCCTTTACACATGAGAAAGGGCACACACTAGATGTGGTCTTCTCTTCTAATACCACCATCTCTGACATCCAGAACACCGATCTTATATGGACAGATCATAAATTAATCTCATACCAACTCAGACTTTAGACCCCCAGCCCTAGACCTGGGTACTCCCATGCAGCAATCCAAGCCGTATCGTTCACTTAAAAACTTAGGTCCACTCACTTTCATGGCAACATACTTGGCTCTTGAACCTATCACCCTAGACAGTGAAGATGATCTCTATATTGATTTTGAAATCCATCTTGACAGAGTCACCAAAGCTTTGGATGCATTTGAACTAAAAATCCATCATACACTTGATAAGATTGCCCCTCTCAAAACATTGCGTCTTCGTAAAAAGAATTACCAAGGCTAAAGCTTGGTACACTAGCAACCTAGCTCTAATTAAAACTAAACGCAGACAGCTTGAAAGAAAATGGCTTAAGACTAATACACATCAAGACAAGCTCGCATACCGAATAATCTCTCGGGCATATTTCAAAACCATTCGCCACAGGAAAAAAGCATATTACGGTGAACAAATCGATAACGCCGGAAATCGGGATAAGAAACTTTTCTAAATTTGTAAACGAAATACTTAATCCACGTAGGTTAATTAAGACGATCATACCATCGCAAGAATTCACCAACAAATTAGGGATCGCCTTCCAAGATAAAATTCATAAAATCTGGTTGGGCATTGCCAAGAACATTCACCTGATTGACCAACCTGGTCCACTACCAGAGGCTATCCGACTTACTTCGTCCAGCCTGAACAACTTTACACCTATCACGCCAGAGTTATTACACAAAGTAATTCTCAAACTGAAGCCCACACACTTTGCGGATGAATTCTGCCCTGCCTGGTTTTTCTAACTCCAGTCAAAGGCATTCCTTCCAGACTTCTGTACAATCATCAACTTCAGTTTGAGGCTGGGAGTTATACCAGGAAAACGTAAACACTCATACGTTACGCCAATACCAAAAAATAAATAAATCGAAGCTTCAAGACCCGAATAATTTTAAGACCCATTTCTAGCATCCACTTTGTGGCAAAGATTATGGAAACCATCGTCCTTGAGCAACTCCTGTAATACTCTGAAGGGGAGGGCCTATTCCACGATGTCCAGGCTGGGTTCCGACCGGGCAGGGGGACCAGAGCTCTCCACGATGGCCATGAGGGAACAGCTGCTCAGGATTAGGGACGCTGGGAAATCGGTGGCCTTAGTGCTATTGGACCTCTCCGCGGCTTTTGACACCATTGATCACGACATTCTGATCTCGCGCCTTCATGACCAGTTTGGAATTCGAGGTGCTGTCCTGTTATGGATCAAGTTTTTTCTACAAGATCGTACCCAACAAGTTAGGCTGGGACCTTTTTAGGTCAGCCATAAGCCCAGTGCCCTGGGGAGTACCACAGGGCTCTGCCCTCTCTCCATACCTTTTCAACTGTTATATGTGCCCCCTACCCGATATATTGCAGTTACATGGCCTACAAGGCCAACTATATGCCGATGACATCCAAATCCTAGTCAACACTTCCACAAATGACAGATACGCCCAGACCCTAGCTGAATGCATGACTCGCATCCATTCCTGGATGAATAGAAACTGGCTGAGCCTTAATGGCTTTGAAACAGAAATACTCCAAGTGGGCGAACCTTTAGCCTCTCCTATTCTATCCCGATGGCCATCTGACCTAGGGACCTGTCAAGAACCTTGGAATTATTTTTATCGCAAAGCTCACCTGGATTCCGCAAATCATGACCTGTATGAAAAATGCCTCATTTTTTATTTGCGAATTATTCGAAAGATCAGACATCTACTTTCATATCGACATCAAATCACACTTACTTTGGCTCTAGTACAATCCAGACTAGACTTCGCCAATGGTTTTTGCCTTGGCCTTCCCCTTAAGTGGGTTAAAAAAATCCAAATTATACAGAATCAAGCAGCACGCACTATTAAGGCTACACCATATAGACATCGCATCATACCCCGTGCCGGCACAGCTACATTGGTTACCTATAGTACAGAGTACAATTCTAAATCTTGGTTCTGATGTTTAGAGCATATTGGGGCTTGGGCCCACTCTATCTCACGGAAATGGGCCCCCCACTACACACCAATTAGAGCGTTGCGGTCCGGGCTTCAAAATAGGATCATCCAAGCACCCGCCCGACTACAATCCTTGGGAGGTCGACGAATGTAGACCATGGGCGCGGCTCTTTGGAACCAACTCCCTGACCATCTCCAGCTCCCAATGCCCCAAGCTCTTTTTAAAAGTCAATTAAAAACCCACCTTTTTAAAAACGCTTTTCCTAACTACGGATGTAGAGACCTCAAAATCAGTAATAATTAATGTCCACTCTGTTTTCTCGCTCCTTTCGTGAACCTTCCCCCTTCTTTCTTTTTTTTTTTTTTTCTGCTCCCTTTTTCTCAAATTGATTTTTTTTCCCAAGGCTGATTGGTGAATTTATGGTGCAGCGTGCCTAGTCCTCTAAGACAGTATTTGGCACGATATAAATTTAAAAATCAATCAAACATCCTGACACCATAACAACCATGGTGCCATGATTGAAGCACCAACACCAGTCATTTCCCCAATTAATTGCCTGCAAAAAAAACATATTTTCTGGCAGTGCCCCTACCGAGATTAGACTCTGGATCCGCCCCTGTCTGGCAGTTGGCTGCGGCTGGAAGGCACAGTCGCACCATCCAGTTCGCTGCCGGCAGCCTGTCAAACCTCTATGAGAGTCTAATAGCTGCTGAGGCTGGTTGGGGCTGAGTAGTGTGCTTAGCGGTACTTCAGTATACGCTCATAGACAAATGTCCATAATTCAGACTGCTTGTGTTCTGGGCACACGTTGCCCTAAACATACATACTGCTTGGTGCACCGCCCTGCTGCCACAGCTAAGCGCCGGAGTCTTATACACCAGGGCTAAATGTTTCCATTGTGCATGAGGCTTTAGCAGTGAAGTAGAAAGAATGTCACACCAAACACATGCACAATTGGGAATTTTGTCAGGGGTAGGTTTAATTCTGTTGCATTGCTACGTAAGAGCAGCTGGGGTAGAAACCTATGAATGGAGCTAAACTCTTGTTTCATAAAAGCTGAACGCATATGTCCCACAATCTGCTCCTTTTCAGTCTTGCTGTGTGGCAGAATAGATAAATGTCAATTCAGTATATTAAAGTATATGTAAAAAAAACTATTTTTTAGAATATAATGACTAGGAAAGGATTAAAACCAATGTCAAATTATCTTTTTCTGTCTGTTTCCGGTCATAGAAATTTCCCTTCACTACCTGTCCTGCGACGAAAGTAAGAGGAGATGTCTTCAAAGCAAGGGGATATCCCCCTCTTAGATGGTTGTGAGTGACCATAAACGGGTTTCTTCATTGGAAGATTTACTCTCACCTCTTGTTCTTGTGAAAACTCCAAAATTTCCTATCACTTTCTATATTGGAAACAATGGTCATCAGAATCAATAGTGATGGCTCCTTTTTCCCAGTGAGGAAACTGCAATAACAACTTGCAGGAGGTTCTAATTCCTTCCAACACTATCTAAAGCTAGTTTTGGCTCTACCTACACCTTTTAAAGTAAAAAATTAATAAATAAAAGTCAGAAGCTACAAATACTGTAGCTTCTGGCTGTTTGCTTGTCTTTGGGTCTAGGCGCCGGCATCTTAACTGTGGACAGCCAACTGTGACTACTTGCGGCTTCACAGCCGGCTTCCCACTGCGCATCTGTGATTGGTCCTGGCACCTGTGATGTCTCCCAAGAGGCTGCAGAAATGCTATTGAGGCTACCTGAAATCTGAGAAACTAAAACCCGAGCCACATCCCAAATTGAAAGAGAATTTGGAAGAGATGCCCCAAGGATTGTATGGGCAAGGGTTGTTATCGAGTACATGAGTGACAAACAAATATAGAGAAAAATTTACAATGTTTTATTAAACGGGTATAATATACATAAGACATTGTTATAAAAACAATTACACTGGTCATGTTCAAAAATTGACACAGCTAAGTTCTGAGTCATAGACGAAGGTCTCAAGGTGAGAGACAAAAATCAATCGTATGAAAATCGGAGAACCCAACATGTTTCGGAGTTAATTGTTAAATTCCTTCTTCAAGGGTTTGAAGATGGGCTGTATAATCTCACGTAAAAATATATGTAGCGGGTAGGTACCTTTTCAGTATGCTGATTCGGGTGGAGACATCAGTGATGTTCAGTTCCCTGCGGCCCGGGGTTGAACCATCACTGGAGTGCCGTACCCTTTTTGGTCTCCCGCGGCTGTTGTACGGCGGGGCGGGGAACCTGCTGTGCTGGCTGGGAGAGGCTATAAAAGGGGGGCGGACATCTTCGCCACGAGGTCCGAGTCCCAGGCACCTTTAGCCTGAGGGCTACTGTCCAGCGGTCGGTGTCCAGGCGGCCTAGGCCTGGACACGTGGAGTTCAGGAGTCACCCCAGACACCCTAAGTCTGGGGTGAGGTGCATCATTCAGGCCTGGGGCCCAGCTTCTTCCACTGGGACCCGCCTGGGAGGAATCGTCCTAAGGCACCCACAGAATCGGGTGTCTGAATCCAAGCGTAAGGGACCGCGCAGGTGACCTTCCCGTAGATCTGGTGCAGCAGATTGCCAGTGCCGGGACAGGGCCTCCAGAGACCGTCGGGATGGATGTCCTCGCCAAACAGGGGCCATATTCACACGGAAGGTGGTCCATGTTCTAAGGTCGGTGGCAGAGACCACTACTCACGGTCAGTGGCAAAGACCATTATTTAGGCCTGTGGCAGGGGCCCCAAATAGTTCCCCTGGTAGGTGGCAGCTACTAACTTCACGGTCGGTGGCAGAGACCGTGCGCCAGGCCTATCCGCACGAGAAAGGGATAGGAGAGTTCATTGTGCCTGGGCCTACTCGTATCCACACCTCTGTTATGGAAGTTCAACTGAGTATGTTCATTCTGGTATTGAAGAAATAAAGGAGTGTTGAACTTTTGAATGGTGTGGGGCTCTATTACTGGCAGACACTCCTCCACGGAAGAAGCGGAGGCTCCATATGCAGACCCAAAGGTAATCTAAAGAGACTTTGCTCCAACCTCATATACATGTAAGGGGAGAGCTGGGCGTAGTGTCCTGCACTCTCTCTCCTCCAGAGTACCCCTAGATAACAGCCAAGAACAACCAATACAAGAGAGAGAGAGAGAGTGAGGCCGCTACATATATAAGAAAACAATAATTGAGTATGAATAAATATGCAATAAAGGGTTGGAAAAAAGACAACATGGCAGATGTTGAGGGGCAGTTAATGAGAATCTGAAGATACTTACTTACTTACTTACTAGCAAAATGACCATACATTAAATGGATACATCTGTACATGACAAACGGCTCTAAAATCAGGCAAGGCGTCGCTCTATGGTTCCCAACATCCACATCATGTAGAACAGTATTGGAATATTCTAGAGTTTTGGTAGTTTGAGGTTTATAGTGCATTTGCACCAATCAAAGGTAAGTGATGTCACCTGCCGAAAATGGCCAGGGAGAAGGCACAAAAGAAGGCAGGGGGTGCAAAGGATAATGGAATCCATGAGTATCGGCGTGATGCCACAGGAATCCCTAGACACAAAGTATGAGGTAGCATAAGTATAAATTGCTGGAAAATAAGTCTATGGTAGATCATATATATATTGATTAATTAAATCTAATGACAAGATTTTCAGTAGGGCTAAAATATGTAAAGTACAGCTGGCAATGAATAGTTGGGAAAAGGTTCCAAAAACATTATGAACATTGGATTACAATCAATCTTCTGCTCGGCCTCCTTTAGATTGATTGTAATTTACGGGTATGCATTTCACCTCACTGACTATTGCAACAAGGAAGGCTGAAATTTGAGGATTGGTCATAAGGTCTGGGAACTGGTTTGTTTTTGAACTGTGATAAGTTTGGTTCACTAGCTTCAGTTTCCCTGGTTCGTATCTGTATTGCAGTCTGTATTGCAGTCTTCATTGTATTCTTCATTGTATTCACCACTCTCCTCCCAATAGGAGCATAAGATCCCTTTTTAAAGCTCTAAAGTCCTGTAAAGTGTGTGTGTGTGTGTGTGTGTGTGTGTTTTTTTTGTTTTTGTTTTTTTATCTTGTCTGAGAACTCATTTTCTTCTCTAATTCTCCTATCTTCATCAAAGATATATCTGTATGTCAGTTTCCTTGCAAACCTATATAAATCCTTGATGGTTTCATACTTGTCAATTTTTACTAGTAGGGCAAAAGCCGCAACTTAAGAACTGTAAGTTCATCCTTGGAACGTGGGAAGGGTGTTAAGTTGATGACAGTTCATGGTCACTGGTGGGTTGGGGGGAGACATTGTCCCGAAAGGGAGGCCCGGCCTGGACATGTAGGTGTCTAGTGTCCTTTGTTCACTTCTAGTGATGTTGAAGTGGAGGGCGAATCTGTGGCATGGGAGTAGAAGGTAGGGTCATGGACCAAATGTCCATTGCCCCAACCCATTGATTCTGTGACGTGTTCGGTTGAGGTGCTTGCATAAGTTGTAGGGCCTGTGCCGTAATGGGACCCATGTATGTATTGCCTGATGTGTCTGGGTTGTGATATCGACAGTCACCTTGTTGTGTGGGGGTATGAGAAAATTTGGGGAATATGTCAGGTTTCTTTTTAGTACCTGGTGTCTGTGAGTACCCACCACCATGATTCCGCTTGCGTGGTCCTGCCTGGGAATGTTGGCGTGTCATAGATTGTGACTGTGACTGGTGAGCCTGTGAAATAGATGATAAAGATGAGTCAGATTCAAATTCTTCATCTGGTGACAAAATTCCTATTCATGGTATTTTATATCGCTTTTTGTTGCCCAGCCCTCGACTTGTATATTGGTTATCCCATCTGTACGCATATGGCTCTGAAAAGGCAATCCTGTCCTTTTTCCTATTTTGGCTTGTTTTTTACCGGTGATATCCTTAGGTTTGGCCAGAAACTCTTTGATTTACTTTCAAATTTGGTATTGTTCTTAACTTGTTCATACTGTGTATTAAGGGTTGCTAATTCCAGATCCAAGGTATTAGTGCCTACTTGGTATTGCGTTTTAATAATAATTTCATTAGTTCCGTGCTACATTGGTTAAGAGCAACTTCCCAGGAATTTTTGAGTTCCTGTGAAATATTTTTGATTGTAGGGAATATCTGGATTCACAGGACTGTCCTACAGGATTAATATTTTCATGCAAATTATTGATGGGAAAACTCCATACGCCAGTACAAATTAAATTATTTTTATTTTTTTTCTCTTAAGCAAACATTTTAGCTTCGTAAAAATATTGATTCAAATTCACATGTTCCCTATTTGTACCACTACAGGAGGTATGGATATCATTCATAAGACCCACTCAGGCTGTGCCAGTAAAGTCCATTATAATATCTCAAGGGAATCCAAAATATCTATCGAAGATAACTATATCACAACATAACACATATGATTGCTGTTTAAACACCTATATAGTAGTAATACCACCTTGTATACATAAGGCGATTGGGGTGCTTCCACCCTACATAGGTAAATTAAAATTTAATTAACGGAGTTCCCCTGGTGGCAATTGGGCGTAACCATAATTTGAGTGCCACGTCCTGAAAGTACGCAAAGATTGGCTAGAGAATAATGGACTTTAAAGACGTGTAAAATTTTGAAATGTATTAATCTACACATAATTTTGACATGATGATAAAAAAATAGACAATAGACAAAAAACCTCTAAAGTATGTTTTGGACAAATGTTTTGCACTTTAATAAATGCATGTTTTTATCTAAATAGATATATCAAAGCGCCTGAAGAAGCAACATATGGTCATGAAACATGTCGAGTGGGACATATTAGCAGGAAGACAATTATGAGGACAAGTGGTATCCCCAGCCTTGAGGATCTTTTACAAATTAAGATACTTAGATCTGTATGATTGTACTATATGGTATCATATCCTTGAGGGGAGCCACATATTTTTTCCCAAAAATATTTTAGAGGTTTTTTGTCTATTTTTGTACCATGTCAATTACGTGTAGATTTAGAAAATTGCTAAATTTTATATGTGCCTTTTTTAAAGTCCATTATTCTCTAGCCAATCTTGCGTACTTTCAGGACATGGCACTCCAATTATGGTTACGCCCAATTGCCACCAAGGGCACTCTATTCATTTATTTTAATTTGGTCTCTGCTATTTGTTGTCTTGTCAAATGTAAATGAATCATGTACTCATTAGAGGTATCCAGTAGAACAATAGAAAATGAAGGAAAGGTTAGCTGAGAAGCATATTAAAGTTTGCTGTTACTGACCTCTTCATGAACATACTAGATGGCTGACTGTCTCTGTTTTCCATATTTTGAGCTAGTGATCTTCAGAGCAGCAAGCGAAGTCTAACGAAGGTCAGGCCTACTATCTGCATACTTTTTCTGGGTCAGTGATTCAGTATTGAAGCTTCTGAATATGCATATAAGTCAGACACCTAACCTATTCAAAAATGAGTAATATTAGTAGCCTACATATTTTCATAGTTTCATTCCATTGCATGTTCTGTTTAAGCCTTGAGAGATATATACGGAGCGCACAGCCCAAATACTTAGTAATTCAAGTTGAGCTAAAATCTAAAAGTGAAAATGTTATAGAGAAAATAAATGTTGTGTGTGCCTAAACAATACACAGGAAGCAAAAGCCCTGCTTCTATGACCACCCCTATACAGAGACACAGTTGAGAACAAGGAATGATAAGTCCGTATTGGGGAAAGACCAGCTGCAGGGAGACCAGTCAATATTCTCTCTGCCGGCCTTTTTTGGGCACAGCTTCCAGAGTTCACTTCCCTCCCTTTTTTTTTTGTTTTTCTATTCAGGGTTATTTTCTCAGTAACAGGGGTGGGCCGTCCAATAAGGGCGCTACCCCCCCTGTCCATCGCCGCCTTCCCTATCCATGCACCCGCCTCTTTTCAGGACACCGGCACATGGATTCCTATGCGGAGGGGCTGTTTTTTTTTTTTTTTTTTTTTTTTTTAAGCACTGATTAGAGCCACGATGGGGTAAGGAAAACGGCGTGGGTGGGTGCCGCTGGGGAGGGGGGGTTCTGTGGGGGTGTTAGGGGGAGTGCGGTCGCTTGTTTGCTGCCCCCCCAAAAAAAAACAGCAGCCACCACTGCTCAGTAATCTGGTAATCTGAGAACACATGCTTGTGGCATGCAATAGGAATTATCAAACGTACTCACTGTAGGCTTCTTGCCATCACTCACATACAAAAAGAAAATGTGGTTGGTGACTAGGGATGAGCTTGGATTCAGCTCTGGGTTCGATGTGAATGCAGATTTGGTTGAATCTGGAAGTCGGCTGTCAGTGCCAGGCCAATGACCTGTGGGTGGTGGGTTCCCTTTTTCTGGTTATGGGGTTGCTTTACTAAAGGCAAATAGACTGTGCAGTTGCACTCTGCAAGAGCAGTTGCTCCAGAGCTTAGTAAATGAGCAGAAGCTCTGCTGACTTCCATCATCCAATCGTATGGAAGTAAAAATTCATTTTTTATTTTCCTTACACGTGATTGGGTATTCAATGCAAAGGGAAGCTTTCCCCATTTGCTAAGCTTTGTGCAAAGTGCACAGTCCTATTTGCCTTTAGTAAATCAACACCAATGTGTCCATATTAGGTCAATGGTGTTACAAGCATCTCCGCTTATTTGTGTATGTGCAGCTATGAGGCAGGCAATGCCCCGTTGGCAGCTCATTGGTCTAGGAATGACAGCTGCCTTCCGGGTTCGGCCAAATCCAAGCTTATCATTATTGGTGACAGAGGAAGTAACAAAAGAGAAAATTACACCAGCGGCTTCCCAGTGACACCGTTAGATGCTCTCTGATTCTTGCTACAGTGCAACACAGAAAACTCATCAACGCAAATTTAATGAACTTTCTGATTTTACCACAGCTGTTGGATGATGAAATGTGTGATTATCTCATGATCTGGCTTTTTTTTTATAAACCAACTTAAGACAACCAGTAAAACCAAAGTCTTGGTGGGGAGCCTTTGTTGGGATATTTTTTCTCCAAATATATAGTGGGTTTTGTACTAGTTCCAGTCACATAATTACTAGTGAAGCTGAACAGTTGGTTTACATATAAGGAGTCCCAGGCAATTTAGATTTAGAATTTGATTTTCTTTCATTCAATGTTAACCACACTTTCTAATGCATACTAAATGTGCTGCACTGTACAGAAACTGCACTGACATTCAAAGCATGTACATGTCCTATTGGAAGAAGGATTTTTACACCTGCATATTAATACTTGCAATTCTGTCAGCCTATTAAATTTTATTGCAAATAAGTTTAAAAAGTGTCAGGGTGATTTCTTATAACAATAATATTGTGATAACTTTATCATTTGTGATATTTTTCCCTTTAGAAACCACTAGTATTTGAAAAGGTTTTGTATAAGGATTAATTTGCACTAGTCCAGTCTGCTCTAGTTTACATGTATTAAAGTGGAGGTCTGCCCATCCCTGCAAACATTTAAAAGCCAGCAGCTACACATACTGCAGCTGCTGACTTTTAATAGGACACTTGCCTGTCCTGGAGTCCAGCGATGTCTGCACCGCAGCTGATGTTTTTATCAGCTGTTGGGTGCTGCCGTCGCTTCACGGCAGGAACCCTACTGCGCATGCACGAGACTCCGCTCCTCTCTCCTACTGGCCTGGCGGCAGGAGGAGGGAGCCGAGCTGCTGGCGTAATTTGCGTATATGGGCACAGGATACCTGGCAAAGATAGTTATCTGCTCTCCCCTCCCCCCCCCGAAAGCTGGCAAATGTGGCACCGGAGGGGGGGAGACAAATGAGCGGAAGCTCCACTTTTGGGTGGAACTCTTTAAGATCCGTTGCATTATATGTCAACACACTTTGCGTTAGGGCAGCCCATTCAAATGAATGAGCTGTCTTAACACACCACCCTAACACCCTTTTCATCGGCCCCATGGAATTATACCATTGTTCCCCGCTTGATGCCTTGGGCAGTTCATCACCAGTGGCCATCAGTGTGAGAGGGGGTGTATCCCAAGAGACACGGTGCCAATTTTTGGCATTTTATCATACACTGACAGTATCGAATGTTTTCCATCCTATATAAGACATATCTGTTACTTTTGTTATACGCAATTTTACTGTGTGTATTAATATAATTTTATATTCTTAGACGACTGTACTTTGTTTCCAATTTCCCCATGATGAAGGAATGTACCCTGTATCTCTGAAACATGTTGGGAATAGTTGGGTGAATCCTTGCGTGTTTTGGGTCCCTATCCATATGAGACCAACCTGTGGTCACCTATGAGTCCAGAGTACTGTATATCCAGAGGCGGCTCTTTAATTAGGCAAAATAGGCGGCAGCCTTAGGCCTCGCCCACAAAAGGGCCTCGCACTGGTGGCCGCCTAATTTACCTCAGGACTGGAAGGAAATATCGGTCAGTGTGCCCAAGCAAGCTGGCGGGGTGAGCGGGTGGCGGGCGCTGCACACAGACTGACGCTGCGCCCGCCTGTCTGAGCTGAGCCACTGGGTGCGCGGACGAGGGAGAATAACACACACATTACATTGCATGCCGCTGCGTGCCTGCGTTCAATAGCAGGCTCCACCGCCGCAGCGCCGTTCTCCTAGCCTTTCCCCCAATATCGGCAGCCCCAGTGCATGGTGGGAGTTGTAGTTCTCCACATGACAGACACACAGACTTCAAGTTGGCCCTCTGGTGCCTGTGCTCTGCAAAGACTGCAACTCCCAGATTGCACTGCAGGGCACTTAAAGAGAAGATCACGTGCTTCTCTTGCCTTCTTTAGTAGGAGACCAAGGCAAGGAGAAGGTAGGTACCTTTTTAATACATGCTGTCTGCAGTGTACCCTGTCTGTCTATGATCTCATCATGGGGCACGGTGGCAGCATTTGATGAGTACAGTGGTGGCATTTAATTGGGCACAGTGGCAGACTTTGATGGGGCACAGTGGCAGACTTTGATGGGGCACAGTGGCAGACTTTGATGGGACACAGTGGCAGACTTTGATGGGACACAGTGGCAGACTTTGATGGGCACAGTGGCGGCGTTTTATGGGGCACAGTGGCGGCGTTTTATGGGGCACAGTGGCGGCATTTGATGGGGCACAGTGGTGGCATTTGATGGGGCACAGTGGTGGCATTTGATGGGGCACAGTGGTGGCATTTGGGGCACAGTGGTGGCATTTGGGCACAGTGAGGCTGCATTTGACTGGACACGGTGGCATTTGATGGGGCACAGTGAGGCTGCATTTGATGGGCACAGTGACGGCGTTTGATGGGCACAGTGGCTGCGTTTGATGTGGCACATTGGCAGTATTTGGGCACAGTGAGGCTGCATTTGATGGGCACAGATGCGGCGTTTGATAGGCACAATGGCGATGTTTGATGGGGCACAGTGGTGGCATTTGATGGGCACAGTGAGGCTGCATTTGATGGGCACAGTGAGGCTGCATTTGATGGGCACAGTGAGGCTGCATTTGATGGGCACAGTGAGGCTGCATTTGATGAGCACAGTGGCTGCATTTGATGGGCACAGTGGCTGCATTTGATGGGCACAGTGGCTGCATTTGATGGGCACAGTGGCTGCATTTGAAAGCACAGTGGCTGGGTTTGATGGGCACAGTGGCTGCAATTGATGTTTTTTTTCCTGAATTTTTCAGTTTGTTTGTTCGCCATTCCAGCCGCCACTGGATGGGATCATCGTTGTGCCGCCTCTCCTTACTTGTTGAATGACAGGCTGAGGGCATGTATGATTTTTGTGACTCATATTTCTCTGCCAGACAGTACAGCCAGAATGGTGCACCACCTTCTCTAATACAGTTAAGTAATACAGCAGTTTTATTTACCTTCTCCCTAAACCTGCTTATAATGAAGAAGCATTACACTGATAAGTTATCAATAATGCTCATTCTGTTGTTATCATGGCCGCGCAGTCTCTGACCATCGCCTGTATCATTGTCCACACACAGTCTCTGACCTGTATCATGGCCACACAGTTTTTGACTGTCTCCTGTATCATTGTCTGCACAGTCTCTGACCATCTCCTGCATCTTTGTGGCGTGATTTTATGTCAGCACCCTGTCTGTGGCTCCAAAGTTTGATACCGTATTAGCCAGGTAAGAGTTTGCTTGTCATTACCATAATAAAACCATTTCCTGTATCATTGTCCACATGCAATCTCTGACCATCTCCTGTATCATTGTCCGCACACAGTCTCTGACCATTTCCTGTATCATTGTCCACACACAGTCTCTGACCGTCTCCTGTATCATTGTCTGCATAGTCTCTGACCGTCTCCTGTATCATTGTTTGCACAGTCTCTGACCGTCTCCTGCATCATTGTCTGCACAGTCTCTGACCGTCTCCTGTATCATTGCCTGCACAGTCTCTGACCGTCTGCTGTATCATTGTAAGCATCAGTGGCGGTGCGTCCATAGAGGGCGCCAGAGCGCCGCCCCCTCTCTTTCCTGCACCGCCACTGAAAAACAATACATAGGTTCATGCATTGCATGAACCTATGTATTGTCGCCGCTGCCGCCCACTATTCAGATGGCCGGCCCCCTGGCGAGCACCGGCCATCTGAATTAGAGCGGTGGCCGGCGGTGGGTGTGTTCTGGAAATGTCTATCAGAGCCAGCGGCTCTGATAGGCTTTCCGATTACAGCCCTCAGGCTGTACTCGGCACCCAAATAGTTCACCAAGGGACGCACGGGGGGTGCGTTCCTTGGTGAACACTGACAGGCGTTTCAGCCAATCAGGTTCACCGGATCTGGCTACCGGTAACCTGATTGGCTGAAGCGACATCGAGGGTGGGAGAAGACAAGAAGGACGGCGCTGCCCAGAGGAAGGTAAGTGTAGGGCTGGGGGGGGCAGGGGGACTGGCTGCATTTGGGGAAACACTGGCTGTATATGGGGGACACACTGGCTGCATTTGGGGGACACACTGGCTGCATTTGGGGGGAAATTGTTTGCATTTGGGGACAAACTGGCTGCATTTGGGGGGGGAAACTGGCTGTATACAGGGACAAACTGGCTGCATTTGGGGGCAAACTGGCTGCATTTGGGGGACACACTGGCTGCATATGGGGGGAAACTGTTTGCATTTGGGGACAAACTGGCTGCATTTGGGGGGACAAACTGGCTGTATACGGGGACAAATTGGCTGCATTTGGGGGAAAACTGGCTGCATGTGAGGGGGCAAACTGGTGGCGTTTGGGCACAGTGGCTGCGTTTAATGGGCACAGTGGCGGCAATTAATGTTTGTTTTTTTTTTCAGTTTGTTTGCGCCCCCCCAAAAATTTTGAGCACCAGCCGCCACTGGTAAGCATAGTCCCTGACCATCTCCTGTATCTTTGTGGCGTGAGTGGGGCCTCATGTCTAAGTTTTGCCTAAGGCCTCACAAAGTCTAGAGCCGCCTCTGTGTATATCGTTTTCTGTATGGTGATCCTTCATTGTTTTTTTTGGATTACTGTAATACCAATTACCATTTTAACAATTTGGATATTTTATACTTTGGATACTTTACTACCTACTGCCTTATTTATTTTTTTCAAAATTGTCTTTTTTATTTTTTTTGTTTTATAGCGCAAAAAATAAAAACCGCAAAGGTGATCAAATACCACCAAAAGAAAGTTCTATTTGTTGGAAAAAAAGTGTAGCGGTTGCTCCTCACACTCCCCTCTTGGCAGGGCCGTTTGAAGGAATTTGGGGGCCCCAAGCAGATTGAGAATTTGGGGCCCCCAAGCGGGGGGGGCTACTGATATTTTTTTTTTGAGAAGCGCGGGGGGGGGGGGGGGGGGGGGGTTTTGGGCTGCTACACAATTTTTTTAGATTTAGTTTTTTAATTCAGAAGCGGAGGGGTGCTACTGAGATTTCTACTGATTTTTGGTTTTAATTTAGAAGGGGGGGGGGGTGCTAACGCGGGACATCGATCGCGGGAGGAGGGGCCGCCGATCGCGGGAGGGGGACCACGGATCGCGGGGGGCCGCGGATCACATGAGGGGGGGGCCGCCAATCGCGGGAGGGGGGGCCTGCCGATCGCGGCAGGGGGGGGGCGCGGATCGCGGGGGCCGCCAATCGCGGGTGGGGGGGCTGCCGATCGTGGGAGGGGGGGCGCCAATCGCGGGAGGGGGGCCGCCGATCGCGGGTGGGGGGCCGCTCTGCTGGGGCCCCAGGCCAGCTGGGGGCCCCAAGCAGTTGCTTGGTTTGCCTCTCCTCCTGTTCCGACGGCCCTGCCTCTTGGTCTCGTCTTTCTCTTGTCTAGGGGTACCTTAGAGGGGAGGGAGTGGGGACACCACGCCTGGCTTCCACCACAGATGTTAGTGCGGTATAAGCAATGGTTTTGTATTACCTTCGGGTCAGTGTTGTGCACCTGGATCCTCCCTCCAAGAGTCACCGCGAACCATGTCTGTCAGAAATTGAGCTCCACACCAATAAAGTTCAACACTCCTTTTATTCTCCTTGTCTGAACACAAACAGTTGAACTCCCTTGATAGAACAGAACAGAAAAGGCGGTGTGGATGCGAACAGGCCCAGACACAATGTAAGCTGCCACTTCCCTTCCTAGAAGTGTGTCCTGGTCTCCGCACGAGGGTAGATTTCCTTCTAGGCCGTCTCCGACGAGAGACTCACTTGTCACCGGCAATATGCTGCACCGGGTCTTCAAATGAGGAGCTCCCCCCGGTCCATGGCGCCTTCCGGATTCGGGTACCTAATCCCTGGGCACCCTAGGATCTCCTTCCCTCGCGGAACTCAGTGTTGGGCACTGAGCTCCGGACCTCCATCCAAGTACCTCACCCCAGGCCAAAGGTGCCTGGGATGGAACTCGACCTCCGCTGTCCTCTAGGCCTAAGCCACCCAGAGGAGCAACACGACCCACCGTCCGCAAGCTGAAGGTGCCTGGGACGTCAACCCCGTGACAAAGATGGCCGGCCCCCTTTATACCCTCTCCCAGCAAGCACGGCGGGTTTCCCGCCCCACCATACCGCTGCCGAGGGATGACAAAAAGGAGGACGGCACACAGCAATGATTCAACCCCAGCCCAGGGTGACAGCGCCACCCACTGGGCTGCAGGGAATTGCACATCAGATGTCTCTGTCAAATTCTAAATTACACCCGGGAAAGTACATACCCGCTACAAAAGGACGCAAATTTTGTTTGGGTACAGCATTGCATGACCGCGCAATTGTCAGTTAAAGCGACACAGTGCAAAATTGTAAAAACTGCTCTGGTCAGGAAGGGGGTAAAATATTCCGGGGCTGAAGTGGTTTTAAATTAAGTGCTTCATACAAAACCTATTATCAGTGAATAAAGTCCAATAAATCTTCTGTGTGAGGTGCTTCAGTGCTCCACCACCTTTTTGAATGTATGCCTCTTACTAGAGAAAAAGACCTCAGAATATTGAAGGTCAAGCAGTGCTTTATTTTCACAGAAAAAGGTGCTGCGCTTAAAACGAATCATCTAAATTTTGAGCATTACATAAAAATGCATCAAAAATAGTGAACAGTGATAAAGTTCCTTGAAATATTAAATAGGCCAAAAAGTCCCAGTATTCAAATCCAGTGAATCCATGTTAAAGTGCTCCTTGAATAAATTAAACACCAACAGCCGCAATCACCAAGTGTGTGATAAATTGCCTGTAACCACGCCTGTAATTAAAAAAAAAGAAAAGAATCTCTTTAAATTTAGAGAAATTGTATGACTTGTCTTTTAAGAAAGGGGGTCATGTTCATTTGGTAAGCAGACACTTTATCACACTGCTGGTGTTTAATTTATTCAAGGAGCACTTTAACATGGATTTACTGGATTTTAATATTGGGACTTTCTTTTGGACTATTTAATATTTCCCTTTGATATTTCAAGGACCTTTTTATCCCAGTTCACTGTTTGTGAAACATTTTTTATTTTAAGAGCAGCACCTTTTTTATATGCACATTTTAGGCCTCATGCCCACAGACGTTTTTACAGCCGCGTTTTTTACAGCTTAAAAACGCCTGTCCATGTTATTGTATACATTTTTTGACCTTTTTTGTTTGTTTGTTTGTTTTTGCGCGGGTTTTTAGCGTTTTTTTTATGCCTGACGCAGAGGAACGCATTGGTCCTGTTTTTTTTTTTTTTTTTTTACAGCTTAAAAACGCCTATGCTATTTGCAGCTCAAAAACGCCTAGGTGGGCATGAAGCTATAGACTAACATGGACAGGCATTTTTAAGCTGTAAAAAACGCTCAAAAATGCGGCTGTAAAAGCGTCCGTGGGCATGAGGCCTAACTGGGAGGAATACTATCACATAAGAGTCTGCAGTGTCTCAAAAGACTGAGGTCCAATTAAATTAGAATTTATAGCATGTATGCGTGGTTTTACCTTTTTCGTTTTGTTTTACAGATCATAACACTGGCACCTTCAGTCAGCCTCCTCTATATGGGAACTCCGGTTGTTAGCAGTGACGTTATCATGTCCGCCAGCTTGCTGGAGCAGTGCAGCGTTTGTTATGCCTGTCTCATACTATTTGGGTGGAAATGAAATTGTGCTTGTGGGTACCTATAAGCTGGTATGTTGTGTAGCGGGTGTTTGAATTTAAGGGGGGCATCTGGGTGGTAGTGTAACCCAGATGCACAAATTGCTAGGGGATCCGAGACCTTTTTCTGGTTCTTGGAGGACTCTGGTGGTGTGAGGTTCCTTGTGGTCCACAGGTGGCGCTGTTGCCCTGGGCCGGAGCTGAACTCACACCGCAAGACTGTGCCTTTTTGTCCTCCCCTGGAGCTGGTACAGCGGGGAACCCGCTGTGGCGCAAAGGGAGAGGGGATAAAAGGGGCGGACGCCCTTACCACGAGGTTCAGAGTCGGAGGACGCGGCCGCACCCAGGCACCTTCAGCTTGGGTGCTGGCGTTCCAGTGCTCCAGGGCTAGGTGCCCTTTTAGCCTGGGGTGAGGTACTATGGCGGATGCCTGGGGCTCAGTACCTTCGACTGAGTTCCGCGAGGGTGGAGGAATCCAGGGGGGCCCTAACTCCTTGGGTGCCCGTGTCTGAGTTCGTGAGGACTGGTGTGCGGAAATTCTCTGGAGAGTCCGGTGCAGCATAGCTGGTGACAGAGAGGCCTCCTGTTTCTCCCTTGGACAGATCTCCTTCCCCTGACAGGGGCCGTGCTAATGAAGGTAATTCATGTTCTACCTCATATAGTCAGTGGCAGTGACTATTCGCCACTGGTGATATCACGGTGGTTAGCAGGAGAAGGGAAAGGATTGTGCCTCGATCTATTCCCCATTACTACTCAGTAGAAGAAACTGTTTGTTGTTTGCCAAGAAGAATAAAACTGAGTTGGACCTATTCACTGTGTGGAACTCTGGTTACTAGGAGCAAAGGAGTCAGGGACGAAGTACTGGACTTGACTCTAGGACACCTACACAAGGCCCAATCTTCTGGCCTTCACCTCTTAGCTATGGAGGACATGGGCCGTGGTGTATCTCATCTCTCCCCCCAGCACTGAGACCCCTAGACGAAGAAAGACAAGCCGAGTATGAGAAGGGGAGAGAGGGGTGAGGCCGCTACAGTTGATAATGTAAAGGAATTTAAAGAGTGCAACGTTGGAATAGTAAATGACCACAACAACATTCACCGTGCGTAAATAAGCATAATCCACTGTGAAAAGAAACAAAATTATAAATAAATGCATGAATAATAGCAGTCCCAAATGTAAAATAATTCAAAAGCGAATAGTCTAAATGCCTAAAGTGCCAAATAATCGATTGTAGATAAGACCCTATTAAGGGTATACACAATTCTCAACGTATATCAGTGCGAAATAAAGAGCCTAGTAGAAGCCTCACAAAAGTGTACCTTCACCAACAGATCCAAAATATGCTTACCAGAATTTTTTGACTCCTTAAACAAAAGTTTAAAAAAAACCTGTATCAGAGAGACTCAGTCTAGTACTTCGTTGTCGTCATCCTGTGTGGGCTCCTGTCATTCAAGGATCACGGATTCCACCATAAAAGAGGACCAGATAGTATAAAACTGTAAACTTTTTTAATAGGGCCAATGTTCGTGATGTCATCACATATTCTCAAACCCGGAAGTGGCCCGTCTAAACCCTGGGACCGAGTGTTTATTGGTTTGAGCACCATTGCTTTTATTGTGAGTATTTTATCATTTTAATAAAAACTTGGGGACATTTTTGGTTGAAAAAACTGGTCGAAAAGGACTTCAATGCATTTTGTTGAAATCTTTTGATTTATTTTATAATGTTATACAGTATTATGTATTAGTATTGTATTTCATATTAAATACTATGGATCCTAATAATGTTACTCAGTTACTAGGTATGCGATTGAAACGCGACTAATCTGAATTAGAACTGATGAACCTATTATAAACATTGAAACTGTAACATTAGATTTTAGCAAAAATTTAAAAAAAACATTGAAAGAGAAATCTTCCGATTTTAGCGAATTGTGAAAAATAGAGCTGAAGTTTTGTAGAAAAATATATTTTTTTAAACCGCACCAGGGACACTAACTACCAGCAATGAAATGTGTCCTATGCCATTGACAGCTGTTTACAGTAACAAAGGACTTTGTGATTGGAAGGGTGGATAAAAAAAGGTCCGTCTGTTCCAATCATGAAATGCTTTGTATTGTGGGAACCTATATTGTGGGTGCTATTGAAGTGGAAGTAAACCCTTTCCGTAAACTTGTACCTACAGTTAAGCCTATAATAAGGTTTACCTGTAGACATTATGAATATCTCCCAAACCTGCAGGTGGGGACCACTGGGAACGTGCCGCGCTACTCGCGCGTGCGCAGTAGGGAACCGGGTAGTAAAGCCTCAACGCTTCACTTCCTGATTCCCTCACCGAGGATGGCGGCGGGGGAAGCCGAGAGACAAGAGATTTGCTCGCATTCGGCTGCTGACATTGCTGGACTCCAGGAACGGTAAGTGTCCATTTATTAAAAGTCAGCAGCTGAAGTATTTGTAGCTGCTGGCTTTTAAAAAAAAACTTTGCGGGACCTCCGCTTTAAGTAGCATTCCTGTTGTTGTTTTAAAAAAAAAAAAAAAAAGTTCACTTAACATTAACTTTTTAATTTACCGTATATACTCGACTATAAGCCAACCCGAATATAAGCCGAGGCACCTAATTTTACCACAAAAAACTGGGAAAACTTATTGACTTGAGTATAAGCCTAGGGTGTCCATGTGCATGCCTCACTGTGTCCATGTGCATGCCTCACTGTGTCCATGTGCATGCCTCACTGTGCCCATGATTAGACTGACGTTTAACATGGGAGTCTATGGAATGGGTGCCAGATTTGAAAAATCGGTGCTCCCCGGCCGTAGGTCTCCCAGACAAAAAACTTTGCACACTTATAGAGGAAGAGTGAGGCCACATGCCAAGTTTGGGGTCCAGGAGACTTACGGCCGGCCGGCCAGTACCGTGTCCCCAAAGTTACCGGATAAATTACCGTTTAACATAGGAGTCTATGGAAGGGGTGCCCGGCTTTGAAAAATCGGTGCTCCCCGGCTGTTGGTCCCCTGGACAAAAAACTTTTCACAGTTGTAGAGGAAGAGTGAGTCTACATGTGTGCTAAGGTTGGGGTTCAGGGGACTTACAGCCGGCCGGTACCGGGTCCCCAAAATCCAGGAGATCAGGCGCAAAAAGGTGACTCGAGTATAAGCCGAGGGGGGCATTTTCAGCACAAACAAATGTGCTGAGAAACTCGGCTTATACTCGAGTATATACGGTAGTTTGTCCCTAGTACACAGTAGATGACAGTCTTTTGTGTAATCTGTGAATAAATATATTGGTGCGCTAGAACCAACCCTAAAATGCAGCACAAATAATTAAAATATATACACATCCAATAAATAAATGGTGTGCTAATAATGCAATAAAAATGAAACATCAATAAATGTGACTGTGCAGAAAATAGAGCAGCAATGAATGGGTATAAAGTGCAAAATTGATAATATGCAGTACTATCAATAACAGCAGCAATGAATGGGTGTAAAGTGCAATATATAGCTAAATGCAATAACAACAATAAGGCCCCATGCACACGAGATGCTGTTAAACGCGTGTTCAGAGGCAGTTGGACACTTTATTCAACTGCTCCTGAACACATTCAATGTTATCCTATGTGTCCATACACACAGTCTCATTTATTGCTGTTTTAGGCAGTTGCGTTTAACCTCGTTTTTCCAGAAGCAAAAAAATGGGTTCAGACGCAAAAGTTTTCCACGTTTCAGACGCAAAACGTGGTACCGGTGTTTTGCCGCGTTTTCGTTTATAAGCGTTTTTAAAGGTGACCTATTTTTTTACATTAGAAATCTCAAATGATGGCAAATGAAAAACCATAAAAAAAAAACTGTAATTGCTTGCATTGCACTGTAGACAATCCACAACTTGTGACAGGTAACGTGGCAAGTGGACAATCCACAACTTGTGGCAGGTGGAAATCCACAAATTGCAGCAGGTGACGTGGCAAGTGGACAATCCACAACTTGTGGCAGGTGATGTGGCCAGGTGATGTGGCAGGTGGAAAGTCACAAATTGCGGCAGGTGACGTGGCAGGTGAACAATCCAAAACTTGTGGCAGGTGACGTGGCAGGTGGACAATCCACAAATTGTGGGAGGTGACGTGGTCAGGTGACGTGGCAAGTGGACAATCCACAAATTGTGCCAGGTGACGTGGCCAGGTGACGTGGCAGGTGGACAATCCACAAATTGTGGCAGGTGACGTGGCAAGTGGACTGGACAATCCACAACTTGTGGCAAATGGACAATCCACAGCTTGTGGCAGATGATGTGGCAAATGATGCGCTAAATACAAGTACACAGCTGCTGGTCTCCCAAAATGGCTGAAATGGTTAAATAATACTGTTTTTCGAGCTTAGGGAGGGTCTTATGATGTTTCTTAACTAAACGCCTATAGACGCAAACGCGGTAAAACGCTGCTAAAATCGTGGCAAAACTGGCGTTTTTAAACGCTGGTTTTAGCCTTTAAAAACGTGTGTTCAGCAGAGTTTGCACCGGCGTCTCGTGTGCATGGGGCCTAAGAATAATGACATAAAAGCGTATCCAAATAAACATGAAAGGAATTCATGAAAGTTTATAACAGGTGTAAGGTTCCACAATCTTCCACCGGAGGCACTAGACCAGCTTACAACGATAATAAGGCTTGTCTCTTGTTAATCCATATGTGAAGTGGACATATCAAACAAGAGAAAGCGATCATAGTGCAGCATATTGTGATAACAGAATCACACCCAACAGACTCGATTGGTATACCACTCACATGTACCAGGAATCAGAAGCGCATAACACAGCTCAGCAGAGCGATCTCCTCATTGAGTGTCTGTATTGAGTTATAAACTTTCATGAATTCCTTTTCATGTTTTATTTGGATTCGCTTTTATGTCATTATTCTTATTGTTGTTATTGCATTTAGCTATATATTGCACTTTACACCCATTCATTGCTGCTGTTATTAATAGTACTGCATATTATCAATTTTCCACTTTATACCCATTCATTGCTGCTCTATTTTCTGCACAGTCACATTTATTGATGTTACATTTTGCACTTTTATTGCATTATTAGCACACCATTTATTTATTGGATGTGTATATATTTTAATTATTTGTGCTGCATTTTAGGGTTGGTTCTAGCGCACCAATATATTTATTCACGTGCAAGTTTTGAATCACAGTAATTCCTTGATTGGTTGCAGCTTTTACCATCCAGGTATCCTATTTATTTGATTTTTCACTTATTTTACACATAGTAGCGCTTTAGTTCTATATTATTATTTTACTTTTGTGTAATCTACTTCTATGAACTGATGATTTACTGTTCATGGGGCACCTGCAGATAAGGCCAGTCTAAATTCATCTAGAAGTATACCGGTGTATGTCTAATTTGTATTGCTCTTGCCCTACCTTTGCCCACCCCTATACACAGGTCTAACAAAATAAAATAAAAACACCCTTTAAAAAGGAAAGACTTGCTATTTTAGAGAACATCTAAAAAAGTTAATTGTGGCTATACATTACCCCGAAAATCTACTTTCGGCTTGACTTCCCTGTACCTAAAACATCCCTGTACCTAAAACCTCAGAGTGAGAGCATCTAAACTCAGGGGGAAAAGCATATATATTTTTTTCCCTCGTGTTTGTTTTCAAAGCTGTTTTTTGTTTTTGTTATGGAAAAATTTAAGAAAAGAAAAAAAGTGTGGAATATGTTCTTTTTCAATGATAATATATATATACACACAGTGGATATAAAAAGTCTACACACCCCTGTCAAAAAGAGGGTTTCTGTGATGTAAAAAAAACAAATTAATTTTAGAAACTTTTCCAACTTTAATGTGACCTATAAACTGTACAACTCAATTGGAAAACAAACTGAAATCTTTTAGCGGGGGGAGGGGGAGTAAAAATAAACAATCAAAATAATGTGATTGCATAAGTATGCACACCCTCTTTTATAACTGGGGATGTAGCTGTGTTCAGAATTAAGCAATCACATTTTAAACTCATGTTAAATGGTAGTCCATACACACCTGCCATCATTTAAAGTGCCTCATCATGGCTAAACTATCGCTGCGTCGTGGCTAACCTGGGCAACGTCATATGACATCGTCCCAGAACGAGAGTCTCACCGCTCCACCGTCTTTTGACAGTGGGCAGGCGGAAAGTAGTTAAAGATTTCTGAGACTTTATGTATTGCAAGTACTCTAATGCCCCATACACACGATCGTTTTTCATGCCGTTAAAAATGCCATTTTTAAAAATGGGCATTAAAACCGATCGGGTGTATGCTCCAGAGCATTTTTAACGACGTGAAAAACGGGCATTAAAAATTTAGAACATGCTCTATTTTTTCACGTAGTTTTTCATGTCGATTTTTTAACGACGTGAAAAACGATGGTGTGTATGCTTTGACGAGGTGAAAAAAACCGCGCATGCTCAGAATCAAGTATGAGACGGGAGCGCCCGTTCTGGTAAAACTAGCATTTGTAATGGAGATAGCACATTCGTCACGCTGTAACGGACTGAAAAGCAGGAGGCTGAAAAGCACGAATCGTCCAACAAACTTTACTAACATGAAGGGTGGCACCATCCGAACGGAACTTCCCCTTTAAAGTGCCGTCGTACGTGTTGTACGTCACTGCGCTTTGCTTGAACGTTTTTTTAAAATGATCGTGTGTACGCAAGACAGGCTTGAGAGGAAACATGAAAAAAAAATGGCATGAAAAACGATCGTGTGTACGCCGCATTAGGCTCAGATGAGGACAAGCAAATCCTGGAATACAATTCACGTAACACTGTACTTCTCAATGCAGTTCTCAAACAAGAGAAGTATAAATTTCTGCTACTTGAGGCACTGTAGGTGAAAGGCTCCAGTTTAGTTTGCCTACAGTTGGGAAAACTGTATAGTTGTGTGATTGTTGGGATAGAGTTGATGATCATTTTTGTCCTCTCAAGCCTTAATTGACAGGTAAGAGGGTAAGTTTGTCTGACAAATTAGTTTATCTTTATAATCTTTAAATAATTTTTCTATTAATGTTCTTCACCATCACAGCATAATGTTTTTAGCTATAGTCTGGCCAGTAAATAGTTTTTTCCTTTTCCTTCTCTCAGTAAAATGGTGAGACCAACATTTAGAGTTTGGAAACATTTAAAACAGTGCGATTTCTGCTGAGGGTAAAGCTGTAATTTGCAAACATTGTGAGAAGAAATATTCCTTTCCAAATGCTACAAGGATGACAAAACACACCCTGCATGCCAGTGGGTCCCTAAAGACACAAAAAATAATTTATGAAATTACATTTTGAGGACCATAATGAAAGTAGCTTTTCCCTCCAGAGTTCTCATTTTAGAAACTCTATCTGCTGCTTTTGGATCATCACAAATTGTTTCTTCACCAGCCTCATCTTCAAGTAACGAAGTGTTGCAAACCACGGCCTCCCAAAAATACACAATACCTTCATTTATAGATAAACAAGAAAAAAATAAATCTTTGTGCAATAGTGCACAGTATACCCCTCATGGACTTGAAGACAGATCAAAAAGTTGTATTAAAAATATTTTGTTTATTGTACATCTTGTTCAGTAAAAAATTGTATAGGAAAATAGATTACAGACACAGTATATGACAATTACATATTGCACAAAAGTTCAAAGATACATAGTACCAGATACCCTTGACATCGCATGTAGCAGGGCGAGTGCGAGGCTACCCATGTAGAAATGTCAGGCTAGTAGCCATGCATAATAGCGAAGACACCTAACATGTTTCAGACTGCTCTGGAGTCCTTCTTCAGAGGTTATTGTCAAATGGGTAACAATAAATTGTAAAAAGTAAATATATTATATTAGGGATGAAAGTATACAACAAATATGTTGATAGCCATCAGCATCATAGGCTGATTTTAATGTAAACAATTATTTAATGCAAATGTGCTCTCTCTATAAATTCAGAGGTCTCTATAAGAGGGTATATATCATAGAGGATAATAATGAATAGGATATATCACTATAAAGACATCATCAGTAAACATAATATTTAAAGCATAACTCAATCTTATCCAGGCTGATCAATAGACCTATTGCCCAGTTTAAAAGTATGAATAAAGATAATAAAGGTGTCTATATAACATAGTGATAGAAGTTTGATAAAGTTATACCTGAAATATTGTGCATGAGGGGTTATCCATCAGCTGGCCACAAGCATGCAGTGATCCAGCCGCATGGAGTGGAGCTTAAATAGCCCCTCCAAATTGATGACTGGTCTGGTCGTCTAATTGGAGATCGGATACAGCTGATCGCTGGTCACAGGGTGCTGATGTCGGATTTGCGACCGCCAGCATCCATACGGGGTCCTCCGGCGCCCTGGCATGTGGCACCACCACGCCCACAATGGGCGTGATCACCGACGCGTAGTACGGCCTCCCCGCTGCGCTCCAAACTGGAGTGTAAACAGGAAGGGGACCTCCAGCTTTGACGGAGAGCCGAGGAGTCCACAAGCCAAAACCAGTCTGTCTGTGCCCTGAAGAACAGAGGCACGGAGAGGACCTGGGCACATCGGGTGGTACAGAAAGAGTCACCCATCTTGTGCCAACCCAAACATTCCCAGGCACATATGGCAAGCCCTTACAGTGGAACCAAACAAAAAGAAAAGACATGGTTGATTTATTTACAATCATGCCGTGCTAACACCAATAAAAGGATAAATCTAAATTTATACAAAATATCTACATGGTGGATATCAGAGGACATACAAGGGACAATGGGCAATAAAGAAGAAAAAAACCAGGGTTAGCGCCCTGCCCCTATTGGGTGGGCGCTAGTGTAAATTTAGTTGTCTGCGTTATAGTTCAACTCAGAAAAATTGTACCAAATTATGGGTCTCTGTTCCAGTTCAGCTAAGTTGCACATTTTCCACCTTCCTCTGGGTGTCGTTGCCACAGGTCAAGGTTGGAACTGCAGATGGCTGGATGTATTGGGTACCTCTTGCCCAGAAGCAGCTCAGTGGGTTTGGTCACACCGCTGTGCATTCTGAGAGGGGGTGCTTAAGGGGCAGACACCGTTTTGGCGGGGTCTTCCGATCCTGACCTGGCGGCCCTCCTGGCCTCAGGGATGTGTTAGTAGTTTTATGCCTCTGAGCATGCGGACCCCCCGAGGCTCCGTTACTAAGAGAGTAGACCCATAAGTTGCTGGGGCCTACTGATCCAGAGATGGTCCTGTGTCGCCTTGTCTGCGGGAAGGAACCAAGCAATTGAGGACTTAATTGGAGGACGCATTCGGATCAAAAATCTACTTCAAAGTGCTGCCAGCCTGGCTGAATGATCCTGGCGCTGTGTGTTGTGTTTCGGAACTTTTACCAAGTGTGTGGTTAGACAAGTCTGTGGCAAAGACTTTTTTTGAACAAGCTCGCACCGGCTGCTAGGTCAGTGAGAGAGGCCTATCCGGTGGATGCTACATCCAGTGTGGAAGTTATTGGTCCTCTGGATAAAGGAAAGTACCAGTGATCCGCAAAACCTAAGGTACCTGAATCTCCCCAACCCTCCATCCCTCTCTCTGAAGTTCTTGAAATAAACCCTTGAGAAAAAAAGACTAAAGCCCCGTACACACGATCGGTTTGACTGATGAAAACCGTCCGATGGATGGTTTTCATCAGACCAACCGATCGTGTATGGTACCCATCGGTCTTTTTTCCATCGGTTGTAAAAAATAGAACTTGTTTTAAAATTTTCCGATGGATAAAAAACCGATGGGAATTTCCGATCGTCTATGGGCAAGTCCATCGGTTAAAAAACCCACGCATGCTTAGAATCAAGTCGACGCATGCTCAGAAGCATTAAACTTCATTTTTCTCGGCTCATCGGAGTGTTTTACGTCACCGCGTTTGGAACGGTCGGTTTTTTGACTGATGGTGTGTGGCCAAGACTGATGGAAAAACAGTTTCATCGGATTTCCGATGGACAAATCCATCGGACGAAAATCCATAGGTTATCCGATCGTGTGTACGGGGCTGAAGTGTTTGGTGCAGACATTTATAACAACTCTTCAAGGAAGACCCCTAGGACGGACGTGGTGAACAGTGAGGTAACGGCAGGCCCAAATCTTAAACCAGCGGCCCCTACGGGGGTATTGCTACAGCAGTATTATAAATCAGGTTTACAACCCTTGGTTACAAGCCTAATAGATGTAGAGTGCCCGCTGCACCGCAGGGGAGCCAATCTGCAGGTCTGACAGACTCTGTCTGCCGGCCACCCTCTGGCTCCACAGAGAGGCAGAACGGGCATCTGCCCATTTAACAAGTCTGATCCCCGTTCTGACAAGTTAGTACACAGAGATTCTAGTAGACAGGAACCGTGATCTCTGTGTACTTATCAGTCCACCCCCCACACAGTTAGAAAACACTATCAGGGAACACATTTAACCCTTTAAATGCCCCTGATATTAACCATTTTCCTGTCAGTATCATTTATACAGTGATCAGTGCATTTTTTTTTTTTTATCACCGATTACTGTATTGGTGTCACTGGTCCCCAAAAAGTGTCACTTGGGGTCAGATTTGTCCGCGTCCGCTGCAATGTCGCAGTCCCGCTAAAAATAATCGCCATTACTAGTGAAAACATTTTTAAAAAAAAGTCCATAAATCTATCACATAGTTTTGGTTTGCACAATATGCTTATTGGGATTTTTTACCAAAAATATGTAGAAGAGTACATATTTGTCTAAATTTTAGAATTTTTTTTTTTATCCTACATTTTTTGGTATATGTATTATAGCAGAAAGTAAAAAAATATATATATTTTTTCAAAACTGTTTGGTCTTTTTTTGTTTATACCGCAAAAAAAAAAAAAAAAAACGCATAGGTGATCAACTACCACCAAAAGAAAGCTCTATTTGTGGGAAAAAAAGGACATTAATTGTATTTGGGATACAGCGTTGCACGCCTGCGCAATTGTCAGTTAAAGTAACGCAGTGCAGTATCGCAAAAAATGGCCTGGTAATTAAGGGGGTAAATCCTTCCTGGGCTGATGTGGTTAAATATGTTTACTGATAAACTCTCTATAGTGATATACCCTATTCATTATTATCCTTTTATGATATAAACCCTCTTATAGAAACCTCTGAATAAATTGTCGGTCCACCATTGGGCAGTTGCCCTTTTCTTTGGGGTCCTTGTGTGTGCAGTCTTGCCCGCTCTTGGTTAGGGATGGGCCCGGTGCTCGATTCGAACCCATGTTCGAATCGAGCACCGGGCGTTCGCTCGCTCGTCGAGCCCAGAACTATTTGGGCCGTTCGCATCACATTCGTGTGATGCGAGCGGCCCCGCAATGCATTGCGGCCGGCGCGGCCGGCGCAGTGCATTGCTGGCTGATGATTGGCCAAGCATGCACTGTGACCCCGCATGCTTGGCCAATCACAGCGCCCGAAACTCGGAGAGCAATAATTGGCTACAGGCAGGACGCTTGTAGCCAATTACAGCTCAGGGGCTTTAGTACATGCCCCACCATTTAAAAGGCCGCCACGCCATCGGCCCCGGTCACATGAGTTCCGGCTTTAGGAGAGATCAGTCTGCTGATTCTGTCTTTGCTTGATACTGAAAGATTTGCTCTTCTTTGCTAAACCATTGGCTATTTCTTTGCTAAACCATTGCTACCTAAGTCATTGATCGTTCATTGCTGCTGATTGCACAGTTAGCGTGTTATTAGCTGCTGCTGGGGATTAGCCTGGTGCGTGCTTACTGTTAGTACAGTATTGCAGTAGTACCAACCGCAGTGCTGTTAGCACAGCATTGCACCCCAACAGCACCCATAGGACTTCTAGTGTGTTAGTGGCAGCAAACAGAGCTCCTATATTTTCTTCTCAGCAGCACCCATAGGACTTCTAGTGTGTTAGTGGCAGCAAACAGAGCTCCTATATTTTCTTCTCAGCAGCACCCATAGGACTTCTAGTGTGTTAGTGGCAGCAAACAGAGCTCCTATATTTTCTTCTCAGCAGCACCCATAGGACTTCTAGTGTGTTAGTGGCAGCAAACAGAGCTCCTATATTTTCTTCTCAGCAGCACCCATAGGACTTCTAGTGTGTTAGTGGCATCACACAGAGCTCCTATATTTTCTTCTTAGCAGCACCCATAGGACTTCTAGTGTGTTAGTGGTAGCAAACAGAGCTCCTATATTTTCTTCTCAGCAGCACCCATAGGACTTCTAGTGTGTTAGTGGCATCACACAGAGTTCCTATATTTTCATCTCAGCAGCACCCATAGGACTTCTAGTGTGTTAGTGGCAGCAAACAGAGCTCCTATATTTTCTTCTCAGCAGCACCCATAGGACTTCTAGTGTGTTAGTGGCAGCAAACAGAGCTCCTATATTTTCTTCTCAGCAGCACCCATAGGACTTCTAGTGTGTTAGTGGCATCACACAGAGCTCCTATATTTTCTTCTTAGCAGCACCCATAGGACTTCTAGTGTGTTAGTGGTAGCAAACAGAGCTCCTATATTTTCTTCTCAGCAGCACCCATAGGACTTCTAGTGTGTTAGTGGCATCACACAGAGCTCCTATATTTTCATCTCAGAAGCACCCATAGGACTTCTAGTGTGTTAGTGGCATCACACATAGCTCCTATATTTTCTTCTCAGCAGCACCCATAGGACTTCTAGTGTGTTAGTGGCATCACACAGAGCTCCTATATTTTCATCTCAGAAGCACCCATAGGACTTCTAGTGTGTTAGTGGCATCACAAAGAGCTCCTATATTTTCATCTCAGAAGCACCCATAGGACTTCTAGTGTGTTAGTGGCATCACACAGAGCTCCTATTTCTTTCTCGTACATCACGGGACACAGAGCGACATAGTCATTACTAATGGGTTATATAGATACCGTCAGGTGCTGGCACTGGCAACTTCCAAAACCGGAAGTACCCTCCCCTATATAAGCCCCTCCCATCCGGGAGCACCTCAGTTTTTTGCCAGTGTCTAAGGTGTTGGCCAAGAAGAAACATGTGTTTTTCACTGAGCTTGCGTACAGGTTCTTTTGGGCCTCAGTAAGCTATTCAGGATCCGACCAAAAAAGCTTCATAGCTAAACGGTCGGTACCCGGGCCTTGCAGAGAAGAGCAAGGTTTTGCCTGTAATGCTTCTCTTAGGAGAGCTGGACCCTGGGATCCAGAGCTCTGGTCATACCCACGACCAAGATGTTTTCTGTGCAGGGTGCTATACAGGTCCAGGGGAGTGGAATCCTTGGGAACCCGGTCCCTGAAGGTTTGATTACAATGCCTGCCGTGATAGGTGAAGTTTGGGCTTCTGTGGACCAAACAAAGTCCTGTGGCGAGGAAAAGGTAAGTGGGGGCCCTCAGGAACTTGGTTCTATTGAGGGACCCCCAAGCCTATTTTGTCTTTCTGCCTGTTACCTAAGGTATTCCCGCTAATATTCTGTGTATGCCTGTTACTACTGAGAAAATGTAAAAATTTTAATAGTAGGCAAGAAAAAATAAATAAAAAAAATGTAAGACCGCGGTACCTGTGTTAGACACTAGAGGCCGCTATGGTTCTTTTTCTTGTAATGTGGATTTTTTTCTTCCAGAATCAAATCCAGGCAGTTGGTATGTTCTCTGCTGGGAAGCTGTCTCCTCTGCCCTGTTGCTGCGCTCATCCATCCCCGGGCCCTGCGGCAAAGGGGGCCCTGGCTCCCGTCTAGCTCCTTATTGTTTTTAAAAAAGGGCGCCGAAGGCGCACGTGCCCGCGCGCGTGCGCGTGCACGCGCCTCTATTCATAGAGGCGATCTGAAAAAAGGGGCGGAGCGGGTGGATGACGCTCAGGTGTGCGCCGCGGCGCTGCTGCGCATGTGCGGGCGTCCAGCGTGTTTTAAAGCACATTATAGCTGGCTATTGAATGCACAGACAGAGCTAGCAACAGATAAAGGCACACAGAGGCGGTTGATGCAGGCATCCCCTAGAAAGGCACTTTAGTAGACACCAACTGTGATATAGCAGCAATTGTGCTAGACTATTCTCAGTAAAAGTGGTGTATTACGGCTGGAATACCTCAGCTTTAGGCTTAAGAATATGCCGTCCAGAAGCTCCGGAACTGAATCTTCCAGGAAGCGAAGGGGGTCTCATCGGGCTCTGAGGTGGGCATGCTTCTGCTGCACCAGTCTCCCCTGAAGTTCAGAGGTAAGTGACCATAGAGACCCCGCAGGGGTACTTGGTACTGTGGCTGTCCTCAGTTCACCTGCTCCTGTGTATGTAACAGAGGAGGTTTTTTCCTCAGCTCTGGGAGGATTAGAGAGAGATTGTCAACATTGATCGCTGCCTCCCTGTCAGGGAAAGCACGCCGATCTCCGTCTCCTCCTTCAGAGTGCCTGTTAGCAGAGCAACAGTCCCATACAGGGATCGACCTGCCTGAAGGGGATCAGGATGAGGTTGATTCTGTTATAGAGGAATCAACAGTGGAGGAACCTTTCTCAGCAGCTCAAGCTGAAAGATTATGGGTTCAGTCTCTGACTAACATGGTCCGATCGGCATTAAAAATGCACCTTGCGGAACCATCAACCACTACTGTATCCTCGTTGGGGTCGCTAGAAGCCCCCAGACTGTCTGTTCTTTTCCACTTCACCCTTTTACTGAAAGGGCTTATTTACCAGGATTGGGAACGTCCTGAGAAAATATTATTCCCCCAAGAGATTTCCGGTGGTCTATCCCATGGAGGATAAGTTCATCAAAAAAAAAAAATGGAAGGTCCCTACAGTGGACGCAGCCATCTCTTGTATGTATAAATCACTGACATGTCCAGTGGATAATGTCCAAATGTTCAAGAACCCAATAGATAAAAGATTGGAGTCCTTATGAAAGTCTGCTTCTTTCTACAGCAAGCTTGGTGACACAACCAGCAGTAGCAGCTATTGGGGTCTGCTAAGCAGTGAAGGATCAGTTAAAACAGGTCTTGAGGGACTTGACAGATCAGCAGGCCTTGCCCTAGCTGATCTACCTAGAGCCTTAGGCTTTGCGGTTGACGCCATAAAGGATTCAGTCCATCAGGCCTCCCGCCTTACGCTGTCTAGAGTACATATGCGTAGGCTTCTATGGCTCAAAAACTGGTCTGCTGAAGCTCCCTGTAAGGAATGGCTGGTTAGCGTCCCATTTCATGGTGAACGCTTATTCAGGGAAAACCTGGACAAATATATCCAGAAAATTTCCAGCGGTAAAAATACGCTCTTGCCGGTTAAAAACAGAGTTAGAGGTCCCTCTTTAAGAGGCCTGCTTCTCCAGTCCCTGGGGCATCGGCTGTGTAACAGTTCCGACGGCCTCCTCGGTCAATTCCCGGGGGTAAAAAACAGGGACAATAGCAGGGTAATGAGAAACCCTGGGTCAGGGGAGGTACAAAACCTCCCCCAAAGTTAAATTCATTGAAGGGTTGCCCCCACTCAGTCGGGTGGGGGGAGGACTCCAGTTGTTCACAAGAGACCTGGCGGGACGCGATCAAGACAGATAGGTGCTCTCCGCAGTATGTTGGGGATACAGATTGGAGTTAAGAGACTCTCCTCCTTCCCATTTTTGAGGTCAAACGTGCCAAGGGATCCCCGGAAGAGAGGATCCCTCCTGTTGGCACTAGAACAACTATTGCTCCAAGGAGTAATTATGGAGGTTCCCCTGGAAGAATGAGGGTTCGGGTTTTACTCAAACCTCTCTACAGTCCCGAAGCAAACGCGGACGGGAGGCCCATATTAATTCTAAAAGGGCTATACAAATTCCTGTATATCAGGACTTTCCGATGAAGTCGATCCGATCGGTGGCCACTGCCCTACAAGGGGAGGATTGGTTAGCCGCGATCGACATCAAAGATGCTTATCTGCACATTCCCATCTTTCCAGTCTACCAAAAGTTTCTACGCTTTGCAGTAGAAGGGCGCCATTTTCAGTTCAGAGCCTTACCCTTCGGTTTGGCCACAGCACCACGAGTGTTTACAAAAATTCTGGCCCTTTATTGGCCAATCTAAGAACACAAGGTGTAATGATAATGGCATATCCTGATGACTTGTTGCTGATAGACCACTCAGTGAAAAAACTAGAAGTGGTCGTTCACAAGACAATCAAGTATCTGGAATCTCACGGTTGGATTATCAACCGAGAAAAGTCAGCCCTAAAAACCAGTCAAAAGTCTGGAATACTTGGGGCTAAGGTTGGATTCAGGCCAGAGAAAAATATTCTTGCCTCGAGGAAAGGTGTTGTCTTTGAAAGATTTGATACACTTAGTGGGTACAAAAAAGACAGCCGTCCATACGCCTGTGCATGAGGCTGCTGGGAAAAATGGTGGCATCATTCGAAGCAGTACCCTACGGTCAATTCCATTCAAGGAATTTGCAGGGGGCCATACTGTCAGCCTGGAACAAAAAAGTTCAGGCCCTAGACTTACAATGTCCTTGTCCCCTTCCGTTCGCAAGAGCCTCCGTTAGTGGTTGGTTCCCCAGAATCTGGAAAAAGGGAAATCCTTCAGTCTGATTTCTTGGAAGGTGGTCACTACAGATGCCAGCCTTATAGGCTGGGGAGCAGTACTGGAGCAATAGTCTCTCCAGGGCAGATGGTCGGATGCAGAAAAGGCCCTGCCCATCAATCTCTTAGAGATACGAGCAGCCCGGTATGCCCTAGTAGCATGGACATCCAAACTCCAAGGGTCCCCTGTCAGAATTCAATCAGACAATGCCACAGCAGTGGCATATATCAATCATCAGGGGGGCACCAGGAGTCGTGCAGCCCAGAGGGAAGTAAATTACATCCTGAAATGGGCAGAAAAATATGTCCCAGCCATATCTGCGGTATTCATTCCAGGAGTGGAGAATTGGAAGGCGGACTTTCTAAGTCGCCAGCAATTAGGCCCAGAGGAAGGGTCCCTTCACCCCGAGGTTTTCTGGACAATATGTCAGCGGTGGGGAACATCGGATGTAGATCTTCTAGCATCCAGATTCAACGCAATGGGGGACAGGTTTGTCTCTCGGACAAGGGATCCCCTAGCTTGCGGCTCGGATGCCCTAGTGTTCCCTTGGGATCAGTTCAAGCTGATATATGCATTCACACCGCCACAATGGTTACCTCGATTACTCCGCAGAATCAGGGTAGAAAAGAAACCAGTGATTCCGGTGGCTCCAGCGTGGCCCCGAAGAGCGTGGTACGCGGAGATTGTAAAATTTCAGTGGGGAGTCCTTGGACTCTCCCACGTCGTCCGGACCTGCTTTCGCAAGGACCGATATACCACCCTTCCTTACCAGCCCTAGGTTTGACGACCTGGCTATGGAAGCCCACATTCTAAAAAAGAGAGGGCTCTCTAATCCTGTGGTATCTACCATGATCAATGCCAGGAAGCCGGTATCCAGGCAGATCTAATATAGAATCTGGAAGGCGTACATCGCGTGGTGTGAGGCCAAGAAATGGCATCCACATAAGTACGTAATAGGTAGGATTCTGGACTTCCTACAATGGGCTGTAGATAGGAAGCTTGCCTTGAGTACTATCAAGGGTCAGATTTCGGCCTTGTCAATATTTTTTCAAAGGCCCTTGGCTTCGCATTCACTAGTCAAAGCCTTTATACAAGGAATGATGCGTATTAGTCCTCCGGTTAATATTCCCATATGTCCATGGGATCTAAACTTGGTTCTGTCGGTTCTACAGAAACAACCATTTGAACCATTACAGCATATTTCTTTGGTGCTTCTCACCAGGAAATTGATTTTTCTAGTAGCCATTTGTTCGGCTAAAAGAGTGTCGGAATTAGCAGCTATGTCCTGTAAGGAGCCATATCTGGTTATCCATAAGGATAGAGTAGTGTTACGTCCTCATCCAGCCTTTCTTCCTAGGGTGGTATCGAGGTTTCATTTGAACCAAGATGTGGTTCTTCCTTCTTTTTTCCCCAAACCTACTTCGGTAGAGGAAAAGTTATTGCATTCTTTGGATGTAGTAAGAGCAGTTAAAGCTTATCTAAAGGCCACTGCTCAGATTCGCAGAACGGATACTTTGGTTATTCTGCCGGAAGGCCCCAGAAAGGGTCAGGCAGCGTCAAAATCTACTTTAGCCAAGTGGATTCGACAGGTCATAATACAAGCCTATGGCTTGAGAAGGAGACCGCCTCCGTTCAAAGTTAGAGCGCACTCCACGAGAGCAGTTGGAACTTCATGGGCAGTGCATCACCAGGCCTCCCTGGCTCAAATCTGTAAGGCCGCAACATGGTCTTCAGTACACACGTTTACTAGGTTCTACCAGGTGGACGTTAGAAGTCAGGAGGATGTCGCCTTTGGGCGCAGTGTGTTGCAGGCCGCAAAAGATCCTCATGTCTGATAGCGCTCAGCTTATATATGGTGTATCCCCCCCCTCATTGGGCATTGCTTTAGGACATCCCATTAGTAATGACTATGTCGCTCTGTGTCCCGTGATGTACGAGAAAGAAAATAGGATTTTTATAACAGCTTACCTGTAAAATCCTTTTCTTGGAGTACATCACGGGACACAGAGCTCCCGCCCCTCTTTGGGGACACTTATTGCTTTGCTACAAAACTGAGGTGCTCCCGGATGGGAGGGGCTTATATAGGGGAGGGTACTTCCGGTTTTGGAAGTTGCCAGTGCCAGCACCTGACGGTATCTATATAACCCATTAGTAATGACTATGTCGCTCTGTGTCCCGTGATGTACTCCAAGAAAAGGATTTTACAGGTAAGCTGTTATAAAAATCCTATTATTTTCTTCTCAGCAGCACCCATAGGACTTCTAGTGTGTTAGTGGCAGCAAACAGAGCTCCTATATTTTCTTCTCAGCAGCACCCATAGGACTTCTAGTGTGTTAGTGGCATCACACAGAGCTCCTATATTTTCATCTCAGAAGCACCCATAGGACTTCTAGTGTGTTAGTGGCATCACACATAGCTCCTATATTTTCTTCTCAGCAGCACCCATAGGACTTCTAGTGTGTTAGTGGCATCACACAGAGCTCCTATATTTTCATCTCAGAAGCACCCATAGGACTTCTAGTGTGTTAGTGGCATCACACATAGCTCCTATATTTTCTTCTCAGCAGCACCCATAGGACTTCTAGTGTGTTAGTGGCATCACACAGAGCTCCTATATTTTCATCTCAGAAGCACCCATAGGACTTCTAGTGTGTTAGTGGCATCACACAGAGCTCCTATATTTTCTTCTCAGCAGCACCCATAGGACTTCTAGTGTGTTAGTGGCAGCAAACAGAGCTCCTATATTTTCATCTCAGAAGCACCCATAGGACTTCTAGTGTGTTAGTGGCATCACACAGAGCTCCTATATTTTCATCTCAGAAGCACCCATAGGACTTCTAGTGTGTTAGTGGCAGCAAACAGAGCTCCTATATTTTCTTCTCAGCAGCACCCATAGGACTTCTAATGTGTTAGTGGCATCACACAGAGTTCCTATATTTTCATCTCAGAAGCACCCATAGGACTTCTAGTGTGTTAGTGGCATCACACAGAGCTCCTATATTTTCTTCTCAGCAGCACCCATAGGACTTCTAGTGTGTTAGTGGCATCACACAGAGCTCCTATATTTTCATCTCAGAAGCACCCATAGGACTTCTAGTGTGTTAGTGGCATCACACAGAGCTCCTATATTTTCTTCTCAGCAGCACCCATAGGACTTCTAGTGTGTTAGTGGCAGCAAACAGAGCTCCTATATTTTCTTCTCAGCAGCACCCATAGGACTTCTAGTGTGTTAGTGGCATCACACAGAGCTCCTATATTTTCTTCTCAGCAGCACCCATAGGACTTCTAGTGTGTTAGTGGCAGCAAACAGAGCTCCTATATTTTCTTCTCAGCAGCACCCATAGGACTTCTAATGTGTTAGTGGCATCACACAGAGTTCCTATATTTTCATCTCAGAAGCACCCATAGGACTTCTAGTGTGTTAGTGGCATCACACAGAGCTCCTATATTTTCTTCTCAGCAGCACCCATAGGACTTCTAGTGTGTTAGTGGCATCACACAGAGCTCCTATATTTTCATCTCAGAAGCACCCATAGGACTTCTAGTGTGTTAGTGGCAGCAAACAGAGCTCCTATATTTTCTTCTCAGCAGCACCCATAGGACTTCTAGTGTGTTAGTGGCAGCAAACAGAGCTCCTATATTTTCTTCTCAGCAGCACCCATAGGACTTCTAATGTGTTAGTGGCATCACACAGATTTCCTATATTTTCATCTCAGCAGCACCCATAGGACTTCTAGTGTGTTAGTGGCAGCAAACAGAGCTCCTATATTTTCTTCTCAGCAGCACCCATAGGACTTCTAGTGTGTTAATGGCAGCAAACAGAGCTCCTATATTTTCTTCTCAGCAGCACCCATAGGACTTCTAGTGTGTTAGTGGCATCACACAGAGCTCCTATATTTTCTTCTCAGCAGCACCCATAGGACTTCTAGTGTGTTAGTGGCAGCAAACAGAGCTCCTATATTTTCTTCTTAGCAGCACCCATAGGACTTCTAGTGTGTTAGTGGTAGCAAACAGAGCTCCTATATTTTCTTCTCAGCAGCACCCATAGGACTTCTAGTGTGTTAGTGGCATCACACAGAGCTCCTATATTTTCTTCTCAGCAGCACCCATAGGACTTCTAGTGTGTTAGTGGCAGCAAACAGAGCTCCTATATTTTCTTCTTAGCAGCACCCATAGGACTTCTAGTGTGTTAGTGGTAGCAAACAGAGCTCCTATATTTTCTTCTCAGCAGCACCCATAGGACTTCTAGTGTGTTAGTGGCATCACACAGAGCTCCTATATTTTCATCTCAGCAGCACCCATAGGACTTCTAGTGTGTTAGTGGCATCACACATAGCTCCTATATTTTCTTCTCAGCAGCAGCCATAGGACTTCTAGTGTGTTAGTGGCATCACACAGAGCTCCTATATTTTCATCTCAGAAGCACCCATAGGACTTCTAGTGTGTTAGTGGCATCACAAAGAGCTCCTATATTTTCATCTCAGAAGCACCCATAGGACTTCTAGTGTGTTAGTGGCATCACACAGAGCTCCTATATTTTCTTCTCAGCAGCACCCATAGGACTTCTAGTGTGTTAGTGGCATCACACAGAGCTCCTATATTTTCATCTCAGAAGCACCCATAGGACTTCTAGTGTGTTAGTGGCATCACACAGAGCTCCTATATTTTCTTCTCAGCAGCACCCATAGGACTTCTAGTGTGTTAGTGGCAGCAAACAGAGCTCCTATATTTTCATCTCAGAAGCACCCATAGGACTTCTAGTGTGTTAGTGGCATCACACAGAGCTCCTATATTTTCATCTCAGAAGCACCCATAGGACTTCTAGTGTGTTAGTGGCATCACACATAGCTCCTATATTTTCTTCTCAGCAGCACCCATAGGACTTCTAGTGTGTTAGTGGCATCACACAGAGCTCCTATATTTTCATCTCAGAAGCACCCATAGGACTTCTAGTGTGTTAGTGGCATCACACAGAGCTCCTATATTTTCTTCTCAGCAGCACCCATAGGACTTCTAGTGTGTTAGTGGCAGCAAACAGAGCTCCTATATTTTCTTCTCAGCAGCACCCATAGGACTTCTAGTGTGTTAGTGGCATCACACAGAGCTCCTATATTTTCTTCTCAGCAGCACCCATAGGACTTCTAGTGTGTTAGTGGCAGCAAACAGAGCTCCTATATTTTCTTCTCAGCAGCACCCATAGGACTTCTAGTGTGTTAGTGGCAGCAAACAGAGCTCCTATATTTTCTTCTCAGCAGCACCCATAGGACTTCTAATGTGTTAGTGGCATCACACAGAGTTCCTATATTTTCATCTCAGAAGCACCCATAGGACTTCTAGTGTGTTAGTGGCATCACACAGAGCTCCTATATTTTCTTCTCAGAAGCACCCATAGGACTTCTAGTGTGTTAGTGGCAGCAAACAGAGCTCCTATATTTTCTTCTCAGCAGCACCCATAGGACTTCTAATGTGTTAGTGGCATCACACAGAGTTCCTATATTTTCATCTCAGAAGCACCCATAGGACTTCTAGTGTGTTAGTGGCATCACACAGAGCTCCTATATTTTCTTCTCAGAAGCACCCATAGGACTTCTAGTGTGTTAGTGGCAGCAAACAGAGCTCCTATATTTTCTTCTTAGCAGCACCCATAGGACTTCTAATGTGTTAGTGGCATCACACAGAGTTCCTATATTTTCTTCTCAGCAGCACCCATAGGACTTCTAGTGTGTTAGTGGCATCACACAGAGTTCCTATATTTTCATCTCAGAAGCACCCATAGGACTTCTAGTGTGTTAGTGGCATCACACAGAGCTCCTATATTTTCTTCTCAGCAGCACCCATAGGACTTCTAGTGTGTTAGTGGCATCACACAGAGCTCCTATATTTTCATCTCAGAAGCACCCATAGGACTTCTAGTGTGTTAGTGGCATCACACAGAGCTCCTATATTTTCTTCTCAGCAGCACCCATAGGACTTCTAGTGTGTTAGTGGCAGCAAACAGAGCTCCTATATTTTCTTCTCAGAAGCACCCATAGGACTTCTAGTGTGTTAGTGGTATCACACAGAGTTCCTATATTTTCATCTCAGAAGCACCCATAGGACTTCTAGTGTGTTAGTGGCATCACACAGAGCTCCTATATTTTCTTCTCAGCAGCACCCATAGGACTTCTAGTGTGTTAGTGGCATCACACAGAGCTCCTATATTTTCATCTCAGAAGCACCAATAGGACTTCTAGTGTGTTAGTGGCAGCAAACAGAGCTCCTATATTTTCTTGTCAGCAGCACACATAGTACCTATAGTGTGTTAGTGTCAGCACCCATAGGACCTACAGTGTGTTGTGAGCACACATAGGAGTTCTATTTTTTATACTATATACACTACCGACTAAAATGGCTGGAAGACCGCCAAGGAGAGGCAGAGCATGCCGAGGCAAGAACACAGGGCAGGCAGGCTCTGTTTCTAGAGACAACAGTGCTGGCCGTGGACGTGGTCGTGCATCGTCATCAGCACGTGGCCATGGGACACGCTTGTCTTTGTTTTCGGCAGCTGGACATGTGGAGCCGCATCATGCCGAAGGCTTGGTAGAATGGATGACCAAGCCCTCCTCATCCTCCTCATCCTCTCACCCAGGCTCAGGGTACTGGCAGAGCAGCTGCCAACGCGTACTCAATGGCATCATCAGCCACCCCTTCCCTAGACCCACCATGTCCTCCTGAGGAGTCCCCCGAACTGTTTGAGCACAGTGTTGGGTACATGCTCCAGGAGGATGCCCAACGATTCGAAGGCTCGGATGATGATACCCAGCTTGAGGAAGTCAGTAGTGTGCGCGCAGAGAGAGGGGATGCTGAAGGACAGCAATCTGGCAGTAGTGTTCCACCAGCTGCAGCTTACTGCCAGGTTTGCTCTAGTGGTGAAGAGGGAGGGGATGATGAGGTCACTGACTCCACGTGGGTGCCTGAAGGGAGAGAGGAGGAGGAGGAGGAGGATGCAGCGTCACATGTCCAACGAGGCAGGATGCCCCCTGGAGGCCAGCTAGAGGCCAGCACAGCAACTGTACCACACCGCAGAGCTCCGCCTGTGCAGGGCGCTGCCTCTGCACGTTATCACAAAAGTTCTTTGGTGTGGGCCTTTTTTGAGACGAGTGCATCAGATCGCACCACTGCTATTTGCAATATTTGTCTCAAGCGTATCTCGCGTGGCCAAAACATCAGCCGCTTGGGCACCACAAGCATGAGCAGACATATGTCGACCTGCCATGCAGCTCGTTGGCAAGCACACATAAAAGACCCACACCAAAGAACAAAGCGGACCTCTCCTTGCTCCTCATCAGCTGGGATCTCCATCCCCACTATATCTTCAGTCCTCTCTGAAAGCTGCTCTGAGAGGACTGAAGGTGTAGAATTAGGTGTGTCACAACCAAGTACTTGCAGTACACCGACGTCCGATTGTAGCAGGCAAATTTCCCTGCCCCAGCTGCTGGACCGTCAAAAGAAGTATACTCCCAGCCATCCACATGCCCAGCGGTTGAATGCTAGCTTGGCTAAATTGCTAGCACTTCAACTGCTGCCTTTTCAGTTGATAGACTCGGCCCCCTTCCGTGAGTTTGTTCAATGTGCGGTTCCTCAGTGGCAGGTTCCCAAACGCCACTTTTTCTCACGGAAGGCGATTCCGTCTCTCTACTGGCATGTGGAAGGCAATGTCCATGCCTCGCTGGACAGGGCGGTCAGCGGTAAGGTGCATATTACCGCTGACTCATGGTCCAGCAGGCATGGACAGGGACGTTATCTTTCTTTCACGGCCCATTGGGTCACTCTATTGGCAGCTGGGAGGGATGCAGGACAAGGTGCAGTAGTGTTGGAGGTTGTTCCGCCACCACGCCTCCAAAATGCTACTACTGGTTGTGACACACCTCTCTCCTCCACCCCCTCCTCTTCTTCTTCCTCCATGTCCTCTTCGAGTGCTCTGTCCTCGGAACCAGCGGTGCTCCGTAGGCGTACAAGGGGCTACGCGAGTACGCAGGCAAAAAGATTCCATGCCGTGCTTGCGCTGGTGTGTTTGGGGGACAGGAGCCACACTGGGCCAGAGGTTCTGGCAGCTCTGCAGGGGCAGGCCGAGAGGTGGTTGACGCCACGCCAGCTTAAGCCAGGAATGGTCGTTTCTGATAATGGCACCAACCTCCTCTCCGCCCTGCGACAGGGGCAGCTCACCCATGTGCCCTGTATGGCTCACGTCCTCAACCTGGTGGTGCAGCGGTTCTTGGGCAGGTTCCCAGGCTTACAGGATGTCCTGAGGCAGGCCAGGAAAGTCTGTGTGCATTTCCGCCGATCTTATAATGCCAGTGCTCGGCTGACTGAGCTGCAAAAGGAGCTGAACCTGCCCAAGAACCGCCTAATATGTGACATGCCCACCAGGTGGAACTCAACGTTGGCCATGCTGCAGCGACTGCACACGCAGCAGAGGGCCATCAATGAGTACCTTTGCGACTACGGCACCAGGACAGGGTCAGGGGAGCTTGGCTTTTTTTCCCCACGCCAGTGGAGCATGATCAGGGATGCATGCACGGTCCTCTCACCATTTGAGGAGGCCACGAGGATGGTGAGCAGTGACAGTGCATGCATCAGTGACACTGTACCTCTTGTCCACCTGTTGGAGCATACGCTGCGTGGGATAATGGACAGGGCACTTGAGGCAGAACAGAGGCAGGAAGAGGAGGACTTCCTTGTCTCTCAAGGCCCCCTTTATCCAGACAATGTTCCTTCTGTCCCACCCATCACACAGGAAGAGGAGGAGGAGGAGGAGGAGGAGGAGGAGGATTGTGTGAGCATGGAGGTGGAGCCTGGCACTCAGCATCAGCAGCAGCAGTCTTTTAGGGATGATGTACAGTCCCAACAAACCAGTGGACTTGTACGTGGCTGGGAGGAGGTGGCTGGCGATCATGTCATCCTCAGTGACCCAGAAGACTCCGGCCCGAATGCCTCAGCTAACCTACGCTGCATGGCCTCCCTGATCCTGCAAAGCCTGCGGAAGGATCCTCGTGTTCTTCGGATCAAGGAGAGTGACCATTACTGGCTGGCCACTCTCCTTGATCCACGGTACAAGGGTAAGGTTGCGGACCTTATCTTGCCGTCGCAGAGGGAGCAGAGGATGAGACATCTCAGGGAGGCCTTGCAGAAAGGTCTGTGCAACGCGTTCCCAGAAACTGGGAGGTTACAAACTCCTGGTCCTGGACGACGAGTTGCTGAGGCTTCGGTCAGTAGCAGAAGGAGCGGTGGGGAAGGTGGACGTCTGACCGATGCGTTCAGACAATTTTTTAGTCCGCAGCCCCAAGGTATGATCGGTTCCAGCAACCATCGCCAGCGTCTGATATACATGGTGCAGGAATACCTAGGGGCAAGGTCAGACTTGGACACCTTTCCCACCGAAAATCCTCTGGCTTACTGGGTCCTGAGGATGGATCACTGGCCAGAGCTTGCACAGTATGCAATTGAGCTACTGGCCTGTCCTGCATCCAGCGTTCTTTCCGAACGCACATTCAGTGCTGCTGGAGGATTTGTCACCGATCATAGGGTGCGCCTGTCCACCGACTCGGTTGATCGACTGACCTTCATAAAAATGAATCAGTCTTGGATCACCACCAGCTACCAGACACCTGAAGCGGATATAACGGAATAATTTATAATGTCACATCCCTTCAAGACTGCCTATGCTGATGCTGAGTGACTGTCCTGTTATGTTCACTGACTATCCTCTTCCTCCTCCTCAATGATCCATGCCACCACACCAGTGCCTAAGGCACAATTTTTCAGCCCCTGTATAACAGGGGCGTGTAATTACAATTTTTTAAAAAGATGCTTCGCAACAGGTGTGACTGCTGTGCTCCAAGTACAGTATCTGTGAGGGGTTGCAGTGTTGTGGCACCAGCACCAATGCCTAAGGCACAATTTTTCAGCCCCTGTTTAACAGGGGCGTGTAATTACAAATCTTGATCTAATAGTTCACAGCAGGGCCCATTCCTGCGCCCACCAAGAGTAACTATGAGGGCCTACAGTCTTGTGGCAACACCGTCCACCACCACCACCACCACCAAAGGCCCAATTTTTCTGCCCTGTTCAACAGGTGCATGCAATTACAAATCTTGATCTAATAACTCACAGCAGGGCCCATTCCTGCACCCACCAAGAGTAACTGTGAGGGCTTACAGTCTTGTGGCAACACCGTCCACCACCACCACCACCACCACCAAAGGCCCAATTTTTCTGCCCGGTTCAACAGGTGCATGCAAGTACAAATCTTGATCTATTAACTCACAGCAGTGCCCATTCCTGTGCCCACCAGTCTTGTGGCTACACCAACATCTAATAGGGCAAATTTCTGCAGAGTATATACGGCAGGCCCCTACTTTCAAACATCCAACTTACAAACGACTCCTACTTGCAAACGGCAAGAGAAAACAGGAAGTGAGAGGAAATCTACCCCTAGGAAGGAAAATTCTATCCTGTTAGATTTAATTTGGGAAAAAGGTATCTCCTCTCTACTGATGCTTTATCACCAATCCTTGTTTCAATTAAAACCCCACTTTTCCAAAAACATTTGTCATTGGGACGGAAAGTGAGGTGACATGTTCTGAACAGATGTGCAAAGACAGCAAATGTTACAGGGGTGATAACCCCTCCCTATGTTCTCCAAAAAGCTTAAAAATTGATTTTTTTGGGATGTAGCTACACTTCATAATGTACCTGTTCAGATTCTACTTAAGAACAAACCTACAGTCCATGTCTTGTTTGCACCACCTATATACTGCTGTTCAGAGTATATAGGGTTGTAGGTATAGGGTTTTATTTTGGGTGCGGGGTCCCCCTTAGTATCCATACAAGACCCAAAGGGGCTGGGGTGGGGGGGGGGGGGTGATGGGGTAGCCATGCCATTTTTCTCAAGGATTTTCAGCCATATGGCGGCCAGGACAAGACATGACATTAAAGCCGCAAGTGGTTTTAAATGGCTTCTTTTTTTCCTTTACAAATGTCATTTTGTGCAAGGACAGTTCTAAACACGGGAAACACATGCCACTTCACAGGCATACTTTAGACACCCCCCAGGTACCATATTTAAAGGAAAATTTCACTTTTTTTTTTTTTCACTTTATGCATCATTAAAATGACTGCTCCCGAAAAAACTTTAGTTTTTAAAATTTCTTTTTGCATTGATATATGTCCCCTGGGGCAGGACCCGGGTCTCCAAACCTGTTTTATGACATTAACATGCATATTGGCCGTTGTAATTAGCAATTTTGATTTTGAACGTTCGCGTCCATTATAACGAATAGGGTTCGAAAATTCGCGCAAACTTTCGGTCCGTTCGAAGGTTCTGGTGCGAACCGAACCCGGGGGTGTTCGGCTCATCCCTACTCTTGGTGTCCATGCCGACCTGCATCCTGGTGGTCCATAATTGCATTACCCTATCCAGCGGAACCCATCACTTAGCCACTACATGTATATATGTTGTTGTAAGCATAACCTGCAACCTATACAATTTATAGACAAAAGCATTTGCATTAAATAATTGTTAACATTCAGCATCATAGGCTGATTTTAATGTAATCAACATATATGTTGTATATGTAGCGGCCTCACCCCCTCTTTCTGGTCTAGGGGTATGTTGTACATGAGGGTGAGATGCGCTACGGCCCATTGCTGTGGGTGAGGTGAAGGCCAGTACCTGTTATTCTCCTCGGGCCTGTGTGTCTCTTTAAGAACCAAGTCCTGCTGTACTGACACTCCCCTTTGCTCCCATTAACCAGAGTTCCACACACCGATAGAGGGTCCAACTCTTGTTTATTAACACACTCCAATAAACAGTCCTTTTCCAGCCGACTGGTTGAGACCCAATAAACAGTTCAATACGGTGGGGTGAGCAGGTCGAGGCACTATCCTGATAAGTAAATTAAACCACTGTGGATTCACCAGCGGTTGCTAAAGCCCATGGCTTGTGAAAGAACTTAAATCTTCAGGGTCTCTACCAGCGACCCCAGAGAACAGAAACCGGAGTAACTTCGCTGCGTTGTGGCCCCTATCAGGGGGAAGATGTCCCTCCAAAGAGAGTTACCAGAGGCCCCTCTGTCACCGGGTTGATGCTGCTCCGTTTCTTCAGAAAGGTGACCTCTCCGGCCTCCTCGCCTCAGATACGAGCCCCATCCACCTCAGGGACCCTCGGACAATCCCGCCCTTGCGGGACACAGTCTAAGTCACTGAGCCCCAGGCCTCCGATGTAGTACCTCACCCCAGGCTTAAGGTGCCTGGGATGGACTCCAACACCGCTCCGGCCAGGCCATGGGCACCTAGGCCGGAACTCCGAACCGTCAGCACCCAGGCCTAAGGTGCCTGGGCGCTGGATGCAGAAGAAGAAGACTCCGTGGCGAGGGCGTCTCTCCCCTTTATATCCTCCCGTGACACCACAGCAGGTTCCCCGCCCCGCTTTACCACCGCCGGAATGGGACAAAAAGGAGACAGCACTGTGACAATGATTCTACCTTGACCCGCGGGAACATCACCACCCACAGGTCAAGGAGAATAGCACACCACCAAGTCCTCCACAATTTGAATGGTGTAAATCAGGGGTCTCAAACTGGTGGCCCTCCAGCTGTTGCAGAACTACAAGTCCTATCATGCCTCTGCCTGAGGAAGTCATGCTTGTAACTGTCGGCCTTGCAATGCCTAACGGGACTTGTAGTTTCACAACAGCTGGAGGGCCGCCAGTTTGAGACCCCTGGTGTAAATCCTTTCATAATTAGCACATCCTGGACCATACTACCACCCAGGTGTACCCCTTAAATTTAGACCCCCCGCTACATATACTTTCACCTTTTTTTTATAGTAAATTTTACTTTTTAGAATTTTTACCGTGCAATTTGCAAAAAGGTTTATTTTTTTTCTTGTTTATATTACTGTGGACAGGACAGACCAGTCTCTTTTATACCCTCCACCTTCCTCAAATTATTTAATTTCTCATTTATAAATGACACCTGAAAATCAGGAGAACATTGATCCAGAGCAATATATGCTTCTGGCTCAGCATTGCCAATAACTGAAAATGCATATTGGCAGGAAGCTTTTAAATTATTAAAAGGGAAAGGGGGTTACCTGTTCTCATGTATAGTTGAAATGTTCTTAACATATACAGTCCTTGTTGTTCCATTTGAGAAAAAGAAACCCTGGACTGCCACACTCTGTATAGACAGTTATTTATTCCAAAATTTCAAGTAAAAAATCAAAATTCAAAATAAATCCATAGATCCAAAACAACAAATGCAGATAGTGTGCATGCAGGGAAGGGTGGCTAACGCGTTTCACGTCACGAATTGACGCGTGTGTGTGTGTGTGTGTGTATGTATGTATATATATATATATATATATATATATATATAATGTAGCGCACAGACCCCCTTTTCCTAGTCTGCTTCGGCTCCTCTCAGGAAAAAGGGGCACACCGCACCACAACCCCGTACCCTCCTGTGTTAAGAGGTTAGGCGGTGTTTTTGGGCCTTGTCTGCAGCTGGAGTATAAAGTCCTCCTGAGAATGATTCTCACCTCTACAGTGTGTAGATGCAAGTCCTTGACTTCCCCAGAAACGTAAATGTCCACACCAGCTGAAAGTCCAACTCAATATTTATTTTCCACTTGCACAACACATAGTCTCTTGAAATGAAGAAAGGTTGGAGCAAAGACACAGGACAGCTTTAAGGTGTGGAGGAGGTCCAGGCATATCATTTTTCTCGAACAGTTGTGGTGCATGGTCTCTGCCACAGACCATGAGGTTGGTCTCTGCCACAGACCTTGTGGATAAGGTCACTGCCACTGACCTGGCGAACAAGGTCACTGCCACTGACCTGATGACTCTCGGTTCCTTCCTAGAACATAGCCCCTTTCAGGGAGAAGACATCCCCCCCCCCTCAGAGAGTCAACAGACCCCTTCCTTCACGGTGCCCACAGCACCGGTCCCTCGGAACGGATCCTCCCTTCTCTTAGGATGCGGGTCCCCTCGCAAGGCGGCACCCTAGACTCCTAGACTCCTCGATCCCTTGTGGACCCCAGCCGAAGGCTGCTGGGCTCCGGGCCATTACTGCAACTCCTGGGCAACCATGCCCAGGCGAACAGGAACGGTGAGGTAGTACCTCACCCCAGGCTAAAGGTGCCTGAGGTGGAACTCGAACAAGGCCTCTGGGCCTAGGGCACCCGGAGATGACGAACCACACACACCCAGGCCGAAGGTACCTGGGCGTGGACGAACTACACACACACACACACACACACACACACACACACACACCTAGGCTGAAGGTGAATGGACGTGGACGAACCACACACACACACACCCAGGCTGAAGGTGCCTGGGCGTGGACGAACCCCACACACACACACACACACCCAGGCTGAAGGTGCCTGGGCGTGGACGAACCCCTCTCAGAAGATGTCTGCCCCTTTTATATCCTCTCCCGAAATGCACAGCAGGTTCCCCGCCCCACTGTACGGCCGCCGAGAGGGGACACAAAAGGCACAGCACTGTGCTTGCGGTTCAACCCTGGCCCAGAATGGCAGCGCCACCCACCGGCCACAGGGAACACATCACCAGCATTAATCCCTGAGAACAAAAATTGGTCCATGAATCCTATCAATTCAATGTGTCTGAGCCTGGTTATCACTGACACTTCCCCTAAATTGAACACCCCGAGATATAGATATATATATATATATATATATATATATATATATATATATCTCTCTATCTATCTCTATCTCTAAGTGTAGCGGGTATGTACTTTCCCGGGTGTGAATTTGAACCTGACAGAGACATTGGTGATGTGTAATTCCCTGCAGCCCAGCGGGTGGCGCTGTCACCCTGGGCTGGGGTTGAATCATTGCTGTTTGTCGTGCCTCCTTTTTGTCCTCCCTCAGCAGAGGTATGGTGGGGTGCCGTGCTTCCTGGGAGAGGGTATAAAGGGGCCGGCCATCTTTGTGACGGGGTCGGCGTCCAGGGCACCCTCAGCCTGTGGACGGTGGCTCGTGTCGGTTCTCTAGGCGGGCTTAGGCCTAGAGGACAGCCGGAGGTCGTGTTCCATCCCAGGCACCTTTAGCCTGGGGTGAGGTACTCAGATGGAGGTCCGGAGCTCAGTGCCCAACACTGAGTTCCACGAGGGAAGGAGATCCTAGGGAACCCCGGGAGTGGGTACCCGAATCCGGAAGGCGTAATGGACCGGGGGGGGAGCTCCTCATTCGAAGACCTGGTGCAGAAGATTGCCAGGGATGGGTGAGTCTCTCACCGGAGACCGCCTGGAAGGAAATTCCCCCTCGTTCGGAGACCGCAACTCACTTTCAGGAAGGAAAGTGGAGAATACATTGTGTCTGGGCCTATTCGCATCCACACCTCCTTTTCTGTTCTGTTTCTACCAAGGGAGTTCATCTGATTGTGTTCATTCAAGAAGAATAAAGGAGTGTTGAACTTTAACGGTGTGGGGCTCATTTCCTGACAGATATTGTTCAAGGTAACTCTCGGTGGAGGCTCCAGGTGCACAACACTGACCCGAAGGTAAAAGAACTTTGCTTGTATCACACTGACACCTGTGGTGAAGGCCAGGCGTGGTGTCCCCGATCCCTTCCCCTCTAAAAGATACCCCTAGACAAGAGAGAGACGAGCTGAAGAAAGAGAGGGAAGGGAGGAGGGTGCTATATATATATATATATATATATATATATATATATATATATATATATATATATATACACATACATACATGTAGCGGGTACTTGAATTTGGGAAGCATCTGGGTGCTAGTGTAACCCAGGTGCCTTGATTGTTAGGAAATTCAAGGTTCCCTTTGTGAGTCTTGGAGGACTCTGGTGGTGTGACGTTCTCGCCGGCCTAAAGGTGGCGTGGTTGCCTTGGACCGGGGCTGGGCTCGCACCACAAGACTGTGCCTTTTTGTCCTCCCCTGGAGCTGGTACAGCGGGGCGGGGAACCCGCTGTGACACGAAGGGAGAGGTCATAAAAGGGGCGGACGCCCTGACCTGGGGTTCAGAGTTGGAGGACGCGGCCGCACCCAGGCACCTTCAGCTTGGGTGCCGGCGTTCCGGTGCTCCAGGCCTATGTGCCCTTGGCCTAGCTGGGGCGGAGATGGAGTCCATCTCAGGCACCTTTAGCCTGGGGTGAGGTACTATGGCGGATGCCTGGGGCTCAGTACCTTCGACTGAGTTCTGCGAGGGTGGAGGAATCCGAGGGGGCCCTAACTCCTTGGGTGCCCGTGTCTGAGTTTGTGAGGACTGGTGCGCAGTAACTTCTCCGAAGAGTCCGGTGCTGCATCGCTGGTGACGGAGAGGCCTTCACTTCTCCCTTGGACGGATTTCTTCCTCTGACGGGCAAAGTGAGCGAAAGTAATTCACGTTCTATATCACTTAGTCAGTGGCAGTGACTATTCACCACTGGTGACAGCACAGTGGGCAGCAACAGAAGGGAAAGGATTGTGCCTCGATCTGTCCCCATTTTCCAAAGAAAAGAGTTTTATTCTTCTTGCCAAGCAATAAAACAGAGTTGGACCTATTCACTGTGTGGAACTCGGGTTACTAAAGCTAAAGAGTCCGGGACGAAGGACTGGACTTGACTCTAGGACACCTGCACAAAAGACCCAATATGCTGGCTTTCACCTCTTAGCTATGGAGGACATGGGCCGTGGTGTATCTCATCTCTCTCTCCCAGGTGCCCCTAGACAACAGCCGCATAACCGATAAAGATAGAGAGAGGGGTGAGTCCGCTATATATATATATATATATATATATATATATATATATATATATATATATATATATATGTATGTATGTATATATATATATTACTCCTAGATTACTGTTTTTCACACTGCTGGCTGCACAGGCCAGCTGTGGTCAATGACTATGTCAGGTGGTCCCTAAGCACCGTCCTCCACTTTTGCAGTCACTGTTGGCAGTGGGCAGGTGGATCCTTTTCTGCTGCAGCTTCAAACAATCCAAGGACAAGTATGGTTTCATACTGTGCTCTCGTTCATGATATCACTAATGACTGCATAAAGCAAAACGCTTCTCCACTTCTCCTCAGCCAGGGCAATGTTTGAGCCATGGACAGAGCTTTTGGGTAACAAGAAAAGGCAACCCAGCACCAAAATATGTTCGCAGGGGTGGTTATGGGTGCTATTCTCTTAGTCCAGATTGGAAGATTGTGGTTGTGAAGAATGAAAACATTTGGAAAGAGGGGATTTATTGGAGAACAGAACAGTATTGGCAAGCATTTGCAGATACAGTGTAAAAACTAAGCACCTTCTGCTTGCATGCTTCTTACCTATGCTTTCATATGTATTTCTCTTTTCAAAGGTGTAAGTATAGCCATAGCAGATCAGGTAATTGCTATGGGGCTCATAAGCATGGTGTCTGACTGTCCGCTCACTCCGGTCCAGTACATGGCTTGGCTAGGGAGACCCTAGCCAAGCCATGTACTGGACTGAAGTGAGCGGACACCATGCTTATGGGCCCCATAGCAATTACCTGATCTGCTATGGCTATAGTTACACCTTTTGGAAAGTGGAATAAATATGCATACATAGGTAAGAAGCATGTAAGCAGGAGGTGCTTAGTTTTTACACTGTATCTGCAACCACCCCTGTGGACATATATTTTTGTAAGCACTGCTTACAAAGTGGGGCAGAGCAGAAGAGGAGAAGGAGAAGTCCGGCAGCCGTTGATCTGAGCCAGGTGCCACACAGTGACAGAACACAGACGATCATAACACTCACACTGCACAGACTACTCCAGTCCAGAGTCTCCAGACACTACTCAACTCCCGGCTGCTGCACTGCTCTCACTCCCAGAGTCCCAGGTCAGGACCCAGACAGCCCCCCCGCTGCATGATCATGCCGCTGGGTGGCAGACCACGGGCGTTGGAGAAGGTGGGTGGAGCCACTGCAGCACTAATACCGGCCTCACTGAGAGCCTGTGAGTGTGATGTCACTGGTTGCTAGACGCCAGACGGGGCGGCCCTAGCAACCAGTTCTGCCGATGATCAGTTAGGGTGGCTGCCACTGGCTGTGTGTCCTCTAATTCATTCCGGGACACTCTATTGTCCCGAAATGAAGGTGCCCGCTGGGACCTGGGACAGAGATGTAAATTGCGCCAATCTGATCCACCTTGCCGATCCCTGATTCCAGGCACTTGCCCCACACCCCCCCCCCTTACGGACGCCCATGCCTGCAGAAGCTGTCCCTAAAGCCTAATGCACATGGGCCAAATGTTGTGTGGCATCAGCTGGTTCAATAGAAACCGGTCGACATTTGGCCTGTGTGTACTGCAGCCAGTCAGAAAGAAGCTGGCCATTCGGCCAGCTTCTGATGGGGCATGACTGAAATTGGCTGGAAGTGCTGAACAGAATGTTCTGGTGGGGGGTCACCCCTCTGTCAGAACACAATAGTACAGCAGGGGAGATCCCTATACTAAAATGACTTGGTTATTAGTGTCTCCTCCGGAGCTGTTAGGTTAAACGAAAAAAATAAATAACAGTGTGTACTAGGCTTCGGAATGTGCAGTGTAACCGAATCCCTGCTCCCGCTTTATTTATTCTAGAGAGTTTCCTGTTGAAATTCCATCTCAACTGCTGCTTCTTTGTCAGCTGCTATCTTCTTTGTATACTTTACCAGGTATTTAAAAGCAAAGCCCTGCACCTCTGCCAAGACCAGCAGCACCAGGAAGCCTAGAGCCAGTACTCATTACTAGTCCTATGCCCATTGGTTGCCTTTTTTTGAGGCATGGCTTTACAAGTCGCCTTTTAAGTAATCAAATTGAATAAGACCACAGCTGTTCTCCAGTCAATGGTACACTGTCTGAGTTAATTTTACAGTGCAAAATCTTCTGGAAACGTTTTATTGCCCATCTCTCTGGGGAAAAGATTGCATTTATTGCTAAAAAAGTAATTGCCACAATACTTTAATCTTTTTAATGGAATTAAGTAGGTGTGCGACTCAGAAGATATAATGGGGCTCCTTGATGATGATTTACTCATTGGCTTCATTTGGGTTTGACTTGTCTGGATTACAATCTCACTCACGTCTTTTGTACTGTTTTTTTGCACGACATGAGAAGAATGTCTTTAACGGTGACACATATAACAATAAAAGTTTTTTTTTTTTTTTTTTTTAAATAAAGTAGAAAAGGACATTCCTAAGATGAGGAAAGAATATCATTGGACACACAGTTGTTCCTTGAGCAATGTTGAGGCAATCTTCATTGGATGGCAGTAATTACTTTTGGCAATGTTCACTTCAACGATAGTCATAATGCATGCCAAAAGTATCACAACATGCTTTAGTATGTGTTGATATGTGTTATGGCATGCATTGGCATTCAATATAAAGTGCATTGCAATGTATGCAACATACTTTAATGTGTCAACATGTGCTTTGCTGCATTTTGATCTTAAAGGAAAATGCATCAGGAGAAAAACACAAAAGTATGAACAGGCCCTTTTATTGTTTTCCTCTTTTTGAAGATTTACTTACAAAGCATAAAAAAAGGATTGTAGGACAATACAACTGGGCAGTCTGCTACTCTCCTAATGTTTCTCTTTGCACGCTCTTCCCTATACGTATAGTTTTTCTACACACCTGAACCACAAGTCTTACCAATTCTAAAACCTTCTATTTTCAGTTTTCCTTCTTGACTTTCGGTTTTGCTAATCAGTAAAAACTATTTGAAGAATTGACTATAACTTCCAGTTGGACCACATTTGTTTTTTTATCTGTTAGGTCTGAAAAAACAAGAGGACTCTATACTGAGCAGAACAATTGAGGGCCTAATATTATTTTCGCAGATAGTTGTATTTGGATTTTTTTTACCATAATACACTGGAGAACCTGTGCTTGGTGAGGCAGGGTTTCAGAAGGCAGCAAACAGCCAGAAACAATACAAATTGTTGTAACTTTGGTTACTTTTTTGCATATTTTCGCTCTGGTCACCTCCTGGCTCTTCGCAGATAAATTCAACAAAAGAACTAGGTAGGGAGGGGGGTTGCCAGGTTTCTCAAGGAGTGATAAAGTTCTGAAGGCCAAGCGGCATTCTGAAATTTCCCCTTTCCTTTGTTTGGGGGAATGTACAATTGAATTCAACTCTAGATCAACATATGAATTAGGCAGCACATCCTTGCTTTAGTTTTTCACAAAAATAATGATGTGATAAAGGTGGGACCTGTACAAAAGGGCGTTATCAACTGCGTGTGCACAGGACACCACAATGTCTACAAAATTGGGACATTTTATCTGTATGTTAATGTTTGCTCTAGAGGCAGAGTTTTACATTGCATAGTGGCTTTTGCTCTAGAACAAACAATAACATGGACGATAAAATGCTCATACTTTATACTGTATAACAATGATTGATAAGCTTATATAATTTGGCAACAAATTCATTAATCAGATGTGGTCACAGACGTACACTGAAGCTGGTATAAATGCATTCTGCTCAGCAGACATTCTGCTCAGCATAGTATTCCCTAGAGCAGGGGTTCTTAAACCTTTTATTCAGATGAGACAAATAAGAAAATTACAAGCAAATGTCAAACGTTAGCACTGCCAAACATAGACAAATAACTATAGCTGTATAACCCATGGCAAGCGCTCTTGACAATTTTTGTAAGCTTTAGTAAAGCTAAGACAAAAATTTCAAAAAAGAAGAATATGCATCGAGAAAAAGTCTAACTAGTGACAGGGTCTCTTTATCTCTGTTTTGTCTGTGTAATTCCCTTCACCTCTCCACTTGGAGGAGCTCTAGTACGCCATATGTGTCTTTGTCATCAATCGTATTAGTTTATTGTTTCATAGGTTTTGAGATGGGTAGTGGTGTTGTGGGCAGGAATATTTGTTTTCTTTCCTTAGAGAAGAATATTGTCTGTAATTCACTACCATAGTATTTAGGGCCATGTCTCAGATTGCAGTAGTATACAATTTGAAAGTGTGCTATATAACTGATTTTGCACCTGAACAAACGAGGCTAATTTACTGCTCAGTCCCATCCCACTACAAAGTGATGTCCCATCACAAACATGTTTCAACCCATTTTGGGTCCCAACCCATAGTTTAAGAAGCAATGCCATAAATAAACCACAATCTACAATGTTGAGGTGTCGTGCTATTCTCAGAAGATGAGCACAATGTCCAGATAAGAGCAATTTATACAAGCTTAAATTTGTAGGTCTATGACTTCATCTGAAGAATGATATAGTTGCAATATATGTTACTATACATACAAGAAGACATGAAGAGTACTCCCAGTATAAAGCTGGCCTACACTGTATGCAGCTTGACTGGTTCCTAAGGAACTAGCCAAAATT